>PVIR01042683.1:0-12109 GCA_004026965.1 Petromus typicus | reverse complement strand
TCAGGGTTCTTCTGAAACAGCACCCATAAGCAGTGGGTAGATGGGGGGCCGTTGGGGGTATACACTGCTTCCTGAGACTGTGGCGGCGGCAAGTTCCACGACCTGTCAGGTGAGTAACAAGTAATAATGCAAGAAATCCAATGATGTAGTTCCCTTCAAAGCCAGAGGTCCGGGGCCTGGGATGTAGCTCCGTGGCACACTGCCTGCCTGGCAAGCACAAGATCCTGCATTCAGTCCCCAGTACCATTAAAAAACAAACAAACAAACAAACAAAAAGCAAAAGCAAGAATCAGAGGTTGCAAGATCTCCGGAAAGCCAATATTACAGTCAGTTCTTCCAGTCAGTAAATTCTGTCTTGCTGGGAAGAATGTCTGCCTTTCCATTTTATTCCATGAGGCCCATCTAGCCTAAAGAGAATAATCTATTTTATGAAATCAAACCACTCAAATGTTGACCTCATCCAAACATACACGGTTACGGGCACACTCAGCCTAGTAGTTGGCTGAATATCTGAGCATTCTGTGGACCATTCAGGTTGACACACATTTGGAAAAGAGAGGATGGAATCTTGCTATGTAATTCAAGGTGGCCTTGAACTCACTATGTAGCCCAGGTTGGCCTCAAAATCTTGCCAATCCTCACTTTCAGCCTCCCGAGTGTGCTACTATGTTTGGAAACACATAAAATGAGTCATCCCAGCTGTGGTTAGTGTTGACTAGTCTGTATTGACAGTGGTAGTAGTGTTTTCGGTCTGTTAAAGATAATTTCCTCAGATAATTAGCTCAGTGGTTTTAGCATCTTCCTTGCAAATATAAGGTCCCAGGTTTGATCCCTGATAACCACATATCACAATGACGGGCATGGTGATTCAAGCCCAGCAGCAATCAGTAACACACACCACAATGCTGGGCATGGTGGCTCACCCCTGTAATCCCAGCCCTCGGGAGGCAGAGGCAGGAGGATTGCTGTGAATTCGAGGTTTTCCTGGGCTACATAGTAGGCTCAGAGCCAGCCTGAACTACAAAAATGAGACCTTTTTTAAAAAAGATAATTTCTTACTGTCTTTCTGCTTTCATTGTTGTGTTCTAAAGTCAGCTGTCGTTTCAACGTAGCCCCATGAAATGGCCTCTACTTCTGGTTAGTTTTAAGATGTTCTTTCATATACATAACAATTTCACTGTGATGTAGGCATAGAATTCTTCGGATTGATTTTTCTTAAGATCTGTTATATCCCATGAATCAAAGAATTTGTGTCCTATACTGAATCTGAAGAATTCTGCCACTATCAAATTAAACACTACCTCTCCTCACCTCTGTCTCTCTACTCCCTTCTTCTGATCTCCCATTGGACCTATTTTTCACCTGCTTCTGTGAAGGGGAAGCTGAAAGGCAGAACAAGGACTACATAAACTATTTTGAAATAGAAATCCTTGGTTGGGAGGACTTGCAATGAGGGTGCTGGGGAGTGGTACTATCCAAGGCTGTCCGCTGCCCAGGCTTGCAGAAGAGCTCTCTGAGCTAGGTGCTGGGACCTGGAGGAAGGTGGTGGTTTGTGGGCTTCCTTACTTGCCACAGTTCCTACTTGACGTGGCTCCAAGGGTCCCTTCCTGTCAGGGCCCTAGAGTTGCTCTATCAGTGACTCTGCTGCCCATGGCATTTGTTCATTCCCAGGGCAAGGAGGATAAGACTTGTCACCCCCCCCCCAGTAAGGTGGAATCCTAGGGCTCAGCCCCTGGGGATCTGAGCCTCTCTGGCCCTGGACTGAGGGAGGACATTGTGGAGGATGTCCCCTACAGGGACACCTGGGGCAGCTCTGGAGGCTGAGGGAAACCGGGAAGGAGGAAGGGACTCAGGAAGGGCTTGCACCTGGGCCGCTGGATGAGTCTAGTAGAATTTAAAACCGGACTGTGGATGCATCACAGCTGTGAGGACCCAAAACAGGCATGACTGAGTCACAAGTGCTTGTAATATATATATATATATATATATATTTTTAAGGTTTTTTGAGACAGGATCTCACTTTGTGGTTCAGGCTGGCCCTGAGCTCAGCCTCAAACTCACATCACAGCAATCCTCCTGCCTCTGCCTCCCGAGTGCTGGGATTACAGGCGTGAGCCACCACGCCCGGCACTGTGGTATGTGGTACTGGTTGCTGCTGGGGTGAGTCTCCACACCCCGTATTGTTGTATGTGGTTGCTGGGGATTGAACCCGGGTCCTTCCACTTCCAAGACAGGAGCCAGAACCACTGAGCTATATCCCCAGCCCACATGTGCTTGTAATATTAAGAGCACCTAATTAAACTGAGAGCGCCCCACAGTGGGTAGAGCTTAGGGGCAGAGCGTTTGCCTGCAGGTTAAGAGGTCCTTGTTCAAAGCCAGGAGCCACCTCAGTGGCTCCTCTTCTCATGGACTGAGAACTTTTGTTCTTCCTGCCAGATCCCAGGCCAAAAATGGACTCTTGAAGGAGAAATTAAAATTCTCCTTAGACAAGAAAGAACTCCTAAATCCAGGAGGGAAAAACCGACTAAAACAAACCACCAGTAGTCAGCAGAACAAAAAAATCCCTATAGTTCACAGAGAACTGGCAAGAATTCATTTGCTAAATCAAGCAGAATGGCGAGGCCTCATGTGAGACATTGAGCAAAGCTCAGTGGTGCCCACCTGCAGTCCCAGCACTCAGAAAGGCGCCCCAGGAGGAGAGTTTCAAGTTTGAGGCCAGCTTGGGCTACAAAGAAACAAACCAAGACACCGAGTAAGGCCCTTGGAAGAGTCATGCTCTAGTAGCTGTAGTCTAGTCTAGTAGCTGTACCTTCTATTATCTTAACAAATACTGGAGATAATAAACTTAAAAAGAGTCAGGGTTGTCATTTTAGGACTTCCATCTTGGAAGCTCCAGCACGTGGTTAGCAGACACTGCTGCTTGTGAGGAGGCCACACGCTGACGCAGGAGTGTGTGGCAAACAAATAACACCGATGTCCAAGTTACTCATGCTCATGCTAGAACCAGTCAAATCATTTTTAAAGGAATAGAACTAAATCCAGTATTCAGCAGCTTGGTGTGGTCGCACACACCTGGAATCCCAGCACTGGGGAAACTGAGGCAAGAAGGTCAGCATGAGTTCAAAACCAACCTGGGTTCACAGAGGAAGTTCAACGCCAGCCTGAACTTATTTGGAGAGATCCTGTCTCAAACAAACAAACGAATGGATAAACAAATAAATAAGGACAATTTTAAACCAACAAAAAGGTCCTCTAAATGAATTATTCTGTACACCTTCATTCAAGAAAATAAAACAGTCCTGAATTTGTACTCATTTATTAACAGAGCTTTACAGTGCGTGAAGAAATAACTCCCCAGAACAAGCGTTAGTAACTGAAGTTGGATCTGAATCTCTACTTCAAAAGAGAAAAAACTTCGAGTAGTTTAGAAAAGAAAAAGGAAAAATAGAATATGTCTAAATGCATTTTCAAACTACAAGAGAATATCACATATAATTTCATTCCATTTTCTTAGTGAAAATGAGCCACTGAACACAATCCAAGTAGGGCAGCTGGGTGTGTGGACACAGCCCAGGACTCGAGAGGCAGGAGGATCGCTGCAAGTTCAAGACCACCTTGAACTACATTGGAAGGCCAAAAAATGAAACTAGTGTAACAGAAAAGAAGGGGAATCCCTAAATAGGCTAATAAAGGCAAAACACGTTTGTGATATAATTGAAGAGTTCTTCCTCAAAAGGGAACCACAGCCCAAAGACTTACAGGCAACTTTTCCCCAACATTCAGTTAGCAATAGAGCACTTTTATGTTATATATAATATGCTAGAGCATGGAAAACTATGGAAATTCCTTCAAATCATCTTAGGAAGTATATGTAATCCTGAAATTAAAAGTAAAAAAAAAAAATTCTAAAAAGAAAGCTATGTTATCTGTATAGAGTAATCTAAACAAAATAGTAGGAAACCTTGTTCAATAGTATATCAAAATTGCTGGCCCTGTGACACATACTTGTAATCCCAACACTCTGGAGGCTGAGAGAGGATTGCTGAGAGAATTCGAGGCCAGCCTGGGGAACATAGTGAGTTCAAGGTCAGCCTGAGCTACACAGACAGACCTTGTTACCAAAAAAAAAAATCAAACTCAGATAGGGCTCAAAAGAGAAACACAATCAATGCGTCCAATTAGGGATGTTTATTACTGTCAAGTGGGGAACCTCTGGGTTCCAGAGAAGCCGAATGCCCAATCCTGGATCCAAATCCTGTACTCACATTTGAACTTTCTCTTCTGCAAAGCCCAGGCTGTGAGCTACAATTTATTCGGCCAGTACCTCCCTTGCGGACACCCTTGGAACTTCCTCTACGGTACAGTACTCGGTTCCCAAGGAAGGAAATCAAGACAGAGTGGAATATGGAGAAAAAGAAAGAAGAAAGTATCTAGCTATTAGGCACTGGTAGAGACCCAATCAAATAAGAGGGGTAGGGAGAAGTGGGAGGGGCTCAGGGAAGGGGCGGGGCGTGCCTGCAGTGCTGGAAGCCCTGAGGTCACAGGATGGTAAGAACACAACACAGACCGATGTAACAGCTCAGAAACACTAGGAATAAAGTATCATTATTAAGACATGTTGTACAGCTCGGGGGTATAGCTCAGCGGTAGAGCATTTGACTGCAGATCAAGAGGTCCCTGGTTCAAGTCCGGGTGCCCCCTGTAGAGGCCTTTTTTTTTTTGTCAGGGAAGTGCACCTCTTTTATGATTTAGATCTACATGTCCCCAAGAGTCTCACGAGCTCATTCTCCCAGTTTTGGGGAGGTGACTGGATGATGGTAATTTAGAGTAGACTTCCTAATAGGAGGTGGGTACTGGTCGCCCAGGGCAGGTCTCTGGGCTGTATACTAGGAGGGCCTCTCTTCCTCCCTCCTCGCTTGATCTCTCTTTCTGCTTCCTATCCATCAAGTCTTGAGCAGCCTCTACTCTCCCAGCCCCCTCTGCCATGTGCCCTTGCCTCGGGGCCAGCCGACTAGGACTGAAACCTCTACCAACCGAGAGCGCAGTGACCCGCTTCCCCTTCAAGCTGTACTGTGGGTGGAGCATTGCGTCTCAGCAACCAGAAAGTAACTAAGACATCTGATCACCCAAACTCAGGAAACCACCCAATTTTCCAACCACAGTAAAGACTGAGGTGCATCCACAGTGACACTTGCCATACTTCAGTTTTGCTTCCTCAGTCATCATCATTTCCTGGAGGAGTACAAACTCTCTGTGCTGTCTTGTACCTATTACCACCTTGATTTTATGTGTTTATACCACACTGGTTTTTAAAGTGTAAGATCTGCGGTTGCTCTCAGTAAAAGACACAGTAAAATTCTAACCAGTAAAACTAGTATGAAAAGATAGAGCTGAAGGTCTAAGAAAATGGTAAATAATTTATTTCAGAGAGCTTTGGTTATGAGGAGCCACTATTATCAAATACAAAGGATATCTTGTAGTTTCTGATAAAAAAGAGCAACAACATACCCATTCAACAATTGACAAATGTATTCTGCTACCTGTGAAAAGAAGCAGATATTTATCTAATAGCTTTTTATAGAGGGAACTTCAAAGGGATGATTATTGATTTCTGATTTTATACTGATCAAGTACGTTGCCAGCTCCTCCTTGTTTTGAACTAGGAAAGACAAAATAAGGAAAAGAAACAAGCATCTGACAAGACTTCTGGGAAAACTCAAGAAGAATGTGACATGTGTCTCTTTTTGGTTTTTTTAGAGACAGGGTCTCACTTTGTAGTTCAGGCTGGCCCTGAGCTCAGCCTTGTTTTATGTGGTCGACTGGGGATCAAACCTGCTTCCTGAGCTTTCGAGGCAGGCGCTGGAACCACTGAGCTAAATCCTCAGCTCTGATGAGTTTCTTTTTTGCCTTTATCCCGTTCGTTCTCCTACTGGAAACAGCTGTGATGGCTGCAGCGCCAGCTTCGAACTTTGCTGATAGAATCCACCTTGTAAGGAAAGTTGACAGGAGAGAGATGAGGAGCCTGTGTCTCTGGACACCCTGAAGTTGCCATGCCAACCCTGGCCTCTTCCCTATCAGCCAACCTTTACAGAAGAAATACGTATTTCCACCTTCTTTAAACCCTGAGGGAAAAATCAAATCCAGAGGACTCTGAAGGTCTTTCACTTTCACTTTCTACAACTCCTCAGGCCCAAGCTCAATATCATGGAGGCAGTCATTAAAAAGCAGCTTTTCTAACAAGGCTGTTTCCTTGATGAAGATATTCCATTGTTTTGGAGTCAGCTGGGTGCTAGCAAAGAGCAATGTAGAACTGACAGGAGCCACCATCATGGCTGGCCAGAAGAGTTCCTGAATCCTGCAGCAGCTGCCGGCTCCAGCTGCTCAGACAGTGGCAGAGGCTACCTCCACTAAAAGCCACTAATATTCAAAGCTCAGGGCTATTAACATCACAAGAACTACTCTTTGCTTCTTTTCAGTTTCATTGTAAATTGAGCAAAAGAACCCTTCACCCGCTGATGGCACTGTGGCCTTCTTGGCTCCCTTGTAACAGTGTGGAACAGTTCAGGGAAAGTGCTTTTGTTGCTTCAGACTTCACAGTACAGCAGCTTTGCCTGGGCCAAGCCCATTCTCTACAGGATGTGCAGAGCAACAGGCACCATGCCTTACCTTAAACACATATGGAATTTAAAGGAGAGGCAGGAAAGATAATTTTAATCCCACCCCATGAGTTATTAGAAAATGAAATCAGGGCCAGGGATTTAGCTCAGTGGTTCTGGTGCCTGCCTTGCAAGTGCAAGGGCTCGGGTTTGATCACTGATAACTATATATAACAATGCTGGGCATGGTGACTCATGCCCACCAGCCATCAGTACCACATACCACAGTGCTGGGTGTGGTGGCTCACGTCTATAATCCCAGCACTCAGGAGGCAGAGGCAGGAGGATTGCTGAGATCGAGACCAAGTTCAGGATCAGCCTGAACTACAAAGTGAGATCCTGTCTCAAAAGAACTGAAAAAATAAAATAAAATAAAAGGTCCAGTCCTTGTTCAGAAAGTAGCATATTCTTCTTTCCTGAATATCAAGACAGTTACCGACTTTATTGGCTCAAATGTGACCTTCTAGTCTGGTACCAAGAAACAGTGGTGCCAGAAGAGTAAATTCTGCTTCTGGCACCTGACTCACAAGTGTAAGATCCCAAGTTTGATCCCTGGTACTAAAAACCAAAAAGAAGCAAGAGTATCTTTTGGAAGAGAAGGAAAATCATGGCACAAGGAAGCCTGTTTATAAGGGAGCACCAATCTGCAGACTCATAGTGAGCACACGTACATGTGTGAATGGAAGTATGAAGAAATACTTGTTATATATTACCCAGTAAGAAGGAGAAGGTCTCAGGGTAGAGCATTTGGCTGCAGATCAAGAGGTCTATTGTGGGAGGCCAGAGATGAAGATCGAGGCTTCATTAGGCCCTGGGTAAGCACTAGGAAGAAAAGTGGCATGCAAGCATATCCATACACTTGCAGGGAAAAGTAAAAACAGCTGTGATCCTGGACAAGTGCAATGGAGGGTAGGAGGCAGATGAATCCTGTGTAACTAATGGCTTGTACCTGTGTCTGAGTACCTGGTCCTCCACATTTTAACCTGATTCTGTGTCTCTTTACTCTTCATCCTTGTTCATCAATGGAAGTGCAGCATTATGCCCCTTTGGTAGAAATTCTCCTGTGCCAGTCTGGCACTCAATTGATTTCTCATATGCTGCAAGATATTATCAAACATGGGCCAAGGATTTAGCTCAGTGGTTCCAGCACCTGCCTTGCAAATGCAAGGGCCCTGGTTTGATCCCAAGTAACCATATACAAAAATGCTAGGCATGGTAACTCACACCCACCAGCAATCAGTACAACATATCGAGAGGGGTAGCTCATACCTGTAATCCCAGCACGCGGGAGGCAGAGGCAGGAGGATTGCTGCGAGCTCAAGGCTGGCCTGGGCTACATAGTGAGCTCAGTGCCAACCTGAACTTCAAAGCAAGACCCTGTCTCAAAAAAAATATTATCAGACATAATTCTTGGTTTCCTCAGATGGGTACCTTTGATGTAGAGAGTTGGAATCTAGTGAGAGAGGGTTTGGAGCATGTGTATACCAAAGGCTCCGCTATATTCTCTAAAACCTCCTCCCCATGACACTAGTTCTATGCAATTTCTTTGCCCTTTAACTGCAGGGAAACATCCTAGACCTAGTGTACCCTTGAGAAATGATGAAGATGACGGTGAAGTGTCCTGGTCTTCTTCTCTTACTTCTTTCTCCATTTGTGGTTGAGACAGAAGTAATGTCTCCTTATCAAAGATGGGTTAAACAGGCCACATGTAACAGAGAGCACTTTGGGGGATATGCATTTCCAATTAATAGCCATCCTGACCCTAACAATCCACAACAAGATGCTCATGAGCACAACCCTTTGGAGTATGAGTTCCTCAAAGAATTAAAATCCAGTGTCATGAAGAATAATGTTCAAGGACCTGTCTGCCCCATTTGGTTTATCGGAGTCTAGACTAGGAGCTTTGTGCTTCTTCCCCTTAGACATTTAACTTTAGCTAAGTCCTTCCTTTCTTCAGGGTAATATTTAATTTTCCATGTTAACTGTCAGGAGTTAGCAGCTGTGCAAATTCAACAGATTTCAGTGGCAAGACACCTGGAGATTATAGAGGAAATGCTATAGGGAACAGACTAATCTCAGATCTAATCTCACAGATAACACTTCCAGACCAGGTATATCAGGAAATGGGTCCTATAATGAAAGGAACTTGGGTAATTATTCCCGAGGATTGTATTCCCACTCTGTCTCCTTGTACGTTCTTCTATGCCCTTGTGACCCTATGCCCAGTATTTAGCCAGGTTTCAGGAAGCTGCCTGATGACAGATACTACAGTATAGGTCACAGTGTTGCAGCTGGCTTTTGAGAATAATAATAAGGATTGTAAACAAGCACTAAGGGTCTGAGTAACTGCAAATCTTTTAACTTATCTGAAAATATGTAAAGATCTGGGTGTGAAGATCATAACTCATCTACATTTGCCCAATTTGAGTTTGATTTAATTAAACAAAATTAGGCTTCTTCAAAGATACAATGTTTTAACTGTGGCAAAATAGACATATCTGTAAATACTGTACTCAACCTCTCAAGTAAGGAAAGGTCTACTTAATTGGCCCTCCCTGGGAGGGGAAAGCACCAAACCTTTATCTGAGATGTCACAAGGAAAATCATTGGGCTAGTCAATGTTCATTCTAAATATCATCAAAATAGCTACTGGGGGGACTTGGGGGAGGGGGGGACCTGGGGACAGGCCTGGCCCCAGGCCAGAAAAGAAATGAGGGCATCTTCAGTATGAGCTTATAGCCCCAGTCCTGGGTGGGTCTCTAAAGAGCAGTTGAGTCCCTTGTCACCAGCACCCCCGAAGTGTGAGGTTAGACGTCTTGCTGCTACATAGGAGATGGGCAGAGATAAGGCTGGTAACATCCCCGCAGGGATCTGGGGACCTCTTCCCGTAGGTGCTGTGTGTCCAAACCGAAGAAAAAGTAGTTTAAACCTCCAGGGTGTTGAGGTCACTCCCTGGGATTATTGATTCTGGATTATTTGGGGAAATTCTCGCTGTGATCCAGTCACAGTTTGGGGTTTTGACCCAAGGGATTATATTGTTCAACTAACTCTTTTGCTGGGTGTTAAAACCACAGCTACTAGTCAGGAAGCTAAAGGACGGCCCCCCACACACACCATAAGGGTGTGATATCACTCAGGATATCAGCCACTGGCCCATGTACACTCTTAAGGTTAAAGGGAAATATTTTTGAGGGCTCATGGACACAGATACAGATATTACAGTGGTGGATTCATCCCAGTGTCTGCCTGGCTCGCCCAACCAAGCAGCAGTCACCTCTTTGGCGGGGCTCAGGTCTCCCAGAGAGGTTATGCAGAATGCTGCACTTCTGTCTTCTGTAGGCCCTGATGATTTTATGGGAACCTTCCATCCATTTATTGAAGAAATCCCCATCAATTTGTGGGGCAGCAATCTGCTGAAAGAATAAAGAATTCAAACTTAATAAAGCAATTTCATCTGTTGATAAGATGCTTGAACTGCTAAAGCTTTATCAGAGGTAGCATACGATTTACTACAAACCTCAAACTTCCTTAGTTCGTCAGATACTCCTCCTGCTGGAAATTGAACTCAGGACCTGATGCTTGTGAGGCAGGCATGTTATCGGTAGCTAAATCCCTAGCCTGCTGTCAGATAGCTTTTGCAAATTATGTAGGATTAGCTGATAATCATCCTTTGGATAAGTTTATACAGCTGTATTGTCATCATTCATTTTATCTAGAAATACTCAGCTCCTCTCATGAATGCTTCAGCTCATTTTTATGGATGGATTCTCTCAGGGTTTTGCTGCTTGTTGAACTATGCAAAATCACCAGAAAACTGCTACCCTGAACTTTTGGCTCAAAAATCAGAATCAGTTGCTGTGATTACTGTATTAGAATTTACTTTGGTGGACCTGTTGACACTTCATGCCAATCCATCCGTGTATTAATATCACTAATCATTTAGAGACGGTCACTATGAAAAGTACTTCAGATCCTCCTCTGTCCTGTTTGGGTTTTTTGTTGTTTTTGTTTGTTTGTTTGTTTGTTTGTTTTTTGTGACGGCAGGCAGCCATTTGGAATAGGACTGTCTCCTTTTATATAGCTCCTGCACTCACACTCCAGTCTTCTTGAAGCAGTGGCAGAAGAAAATCGTTATGCTGATAGGCTCTTTGTTTTGCTTTTCACCTGGTGAGGCTTTCTCACTCTTATTCCCATCAAAGTACTTGAGCCCTTACCTCTAGCTCTAAACTTTCCAGACCACAGGTCTGCCACATTGTACAATCTTGTCCAACAGGCCTGATTTTACCTACCTCAGCTCTGTCAGGCCTCCGTCAAGGCCTCCAGGCCAATGAGCAATGGCAAATGGACATAACACATATATCCCAATTTGTCAGACGTCACAATGTACATGTTTGTATAGATACTTATTCCCATTTTATACCTCCTACTTGCCATGAAGGTGAGACTTCAGGCCAGATAAGGCAACCTTGTCCCTTGCATTTGCAAAGATGGGAGTTCCTAAGAAAATCAAAATGGAAAATGGCGCTGCCTATACAACTGGGAACTTTCAAAGATATTTGAGGCAGTGAAATGTTAGTCATTCCCCTGGAATTCCTCATAATCTAAAAGGACAAGCTGTTGTTGAGTGTGCATGTTTAATATTGAAACCATAATTGGAAAAGACAAAAAGGAGAAAAGGGGTCACACTAAGCCACACGCTTGCTTGATTTTGCAATATTTACACTTAATTTTTTGAGTCTTGTTGGTAATACAGATAACACCCTGGTGAATTACATTGATCAAAAGTCCAAGAGCATACGAGAAGGGCGAAGGCACAAGTGTTGTGGTGGTGCCTGGAGATGGAAAAATAGAAGGGACCAGTTACTCCGACGGATAGGGGTGGGGTTTGCTTGTGTTTGTAGGCAGTGGACAGACAACGTGGGTACTAAGAGTATACAACCCAGGAGAAGTCCTCCCCATAATGCGTCTATGAAGGGACTTGACTCCGTTCTCAACAGTGAGCAGCTTCCCTCGGATGACAGTCACAAAAATTGCTCAGGGGGAGGAAAGTCTTGTTTGTCACCAGCCTCTACCCAAGATAAGAATGCCTGACATCTACTGAGGAGGCTTTGCATAGACTCCCTGGAGGGTATCTCTGATTGTGGATCACCAGCACACCCTCTTCAGTAGGGTGTAGTTACACAGTCTGCACCACCGTCCCCACTGGCAGTTAAAGATCCCTCTCCAGAAGAGTAGACAGTTAAACTAGTCATAGTATAAGCAATGGGATGGGCTAGCCCTTGAAAAGAGCGTTTACAGATACTTCATACCTGGAGTATCTGACTGGAGGTATAGTCCTTAAAGCCTAGACCTCAGAACAAAAGAGCACTTACACCTACATACTTCCCCTGAAGATAAACAACAGAGACTGATTCTCAGCTGCTGTTATTCTAAAAAAAAAAAAAAAGCGGGGG
>PVIR01042682.1:0-12263 GCA_004026965.1 Petromus typicus | reverse complement strand
CTATCAGCTGTCATTTTATTACTTAAACATTTCCAGTAATTGCTTATGAAAAATCCCTGTAAAACAGTATAAAAACTGGTTTTAAACAATCATGAAAAATATTTTCACTGGAATAAACATATATACAATATTTAAATTGTATTTTAATTTATGATGATGGTTCGAACCTTATGAAAAAGTTCCTTCATCTTATAATGATGTTAATATTAATTTTCTCCTAATTAATGGAGGGTAAGATGAAAAATAAGGTCAAAATATTAATATAACAAAAAAATAAGATTACCAATAAATTAGAGTATTTACAAACAAATTCTATAAAGTAGGGAATTTAGAAATATGTTAAGTGAATTTCCATATGATAGAACTTACTAAAAGTAATTTTAGTCAAATAAGTTAATTTTAAATAAAAATCCAATTATAAAATTCAAAAAATTAATATGTATTTGTATTGTAATATAGATACATTTTACTTGCTGAAAATATACTGCAAACAATATATTAAACTTTTTCTTTTATTGATATACAATTCAAATATATAATCTGTATGCAACTTTTTAGTTCAGTGTTAATTGGTTTTTTATAATATAAAACTGGCTGAAAGGGGCAAAATGCCATTTATTTATTTTTATTTTTTTTTTTTTTTTTAGGTTTTTTGAGACAGGGTCTCGCTTTTGTGGTTAACGCTGGCCCTGAGCTCAGCCTCAAACTCACATCACAATCCTCCTGCCTCTGCCTCCCGAGTGCTGGGATTACAGGCGTGAGCCACCACGCCCGGCACTGTGGTATGTGGTACTGGTTGCTGCTGGGTGTGGGTCTCCACACCCAGTATTGTTATGTGGTTACCGGGGAATCGAACCCGGGCCCTTGTGCTTGCAAGATAGGCGCCGGAACCACTGAGCTAACTCCCCGGCCCCAAAATGCCATTTATTTTTAAGTGGAAAATTAATAACTAAAGGACAGTGTTTTCCATTAGTGTAGATTTTTATAGTTAAGGCTGTACATTAAGAATAACTTAGCATGGATTCATTGAGAAGTGCCTATAATCAGTGGACATAAATGCACTTAAGTTGCTGGACGACTGCCACCGGAGAGAAGGTTAAACTCTCACATCAATCCACTATGAATCACAGTCTCCTCATGGAAACCATGTTGACAGAGAGCAAGGAGGTGTGTGTGCATTCACCGAGAAGAAGAGAGTATTCAGCAAGATGATGACTGTGTGTGTCCGCAAAGAAGATACAGACTGGAGATTTGAACAGGGACCGTTGCAGGGATGGGTAGTAAATAGCAGAAGTCAGGTGAGCGCTGGGAATGATGGTGATGGCATTTAATTACGAACTTGCTGGGAAAGGATGCGAAAGGAACCAGTGCCTGTAGTAGTGAGCATTAAGTAAGGCCCGAAATGGTGCAGAGAGACAGGAAAGCTAGTAACAGCGCCGGAAGTGGGCGGTTATTACCACCGCAGAAGTTGTCTTTGTTTCAACAAGAGAAGGCCACACAGCTTTCATGAATAAGAGACAGAACTTTGTAAATTCTGTAGAGATGATATGACAGAATTAAAAGTTTCTGTATTTAATTAAATTTAATTAAAGATTCTGTATTTTTTTTTCGAGATTGTGACCTCATTCGATGAAAACAGCAAAAAATACATGTGAAAGGCAAAGTTTAAAACAAAGTAAAGCAGGGGTCTGATTTTCATGGTGCTCTCTATAGCTAAAAACGCATTGAGAAAACAGAGCATATTAACTATGGTACCCGGCCATGATTATGATTCATAGGAAGGAATTCATCTGTAACTACTTTTTAACTGATGTCAGTTTGAGATGATTTAATGACACTGGATTAAACCATTGCCATTGTAACATGATGTCTTATTTTTTAAAATGTAGCAATAAAATCATTTCTTAAAAAAACACTGCTTCTTGGGTTACATATAGAATTATTTTTCCATTTTCAAATATTCAAAGTACAATAATAATAATATTGTAATTTTTAAAATATGACCATACTCATCTGAAGAAATTTAGAAAGGTAGAAATGAAAAAGATAAAAATGGAAGAAAATTGACCAAAAATATTATCATTCAGAAAATTGTCTGTAATTTGGTGCAAAATTCCATTTCTCAATTGTCTGGAAAAGCATAGTAGAAATTCAAAATTGAGTTGCTATTTTTAAACAGTGATTTACAAAATATGATAATTGTCATTGAATTTGAAAGAAAGTGAACTGAAATTAAAAACTTATAATAAATAGTTCTAAATAAGTTCTCTGTAATTCTGGAAAACAACAAGCATTGTTAGTTTTAATGTTAAGATAATTAGAATTCTATTTTATTTTACCTACTGATTTTCAATTACAGGAAATGTGGAAGTAAACATTTTTTATTCTGTTTAGCTAAATTATACCTATATTTTCATATAATCAAAGTTTAACAATTTTGAAATTGTTACATATTTTTTTTCCTGCACATAACTTTATATAGCCGTGTATAACTAGTGGTCATTTTTCACAAGGTTTTGACTTCTGAATTATTTGTTAACAAATAAAAATGATATAGCTTTAAGTTAACAAGATTTTAAAACTTAAGAGTCAATACTGTTTGAAGAGGAATTTGTATTTATCATATTTGTTGATTTATTTTACTATAGTTTCTAATTTAAATAAAATTGGACAGATTGCCTGATACAAAACCAATAAATTAATAGTAGCATGAATCATCAAAGATTAGCAGAGAATATACATTAGTGATTAACTTATCTCTGGAATTGATACACTGAAAAAATAATTAGAACAAATCAAATTCTAATTAAATTTACTTTTCTATTGATTCCAATTCATTTCTTAAACCAGTCCTTTATTACAGTAATTAATTTCTTTTTTTTTTTCTTTTTAGGTTTTTGGAGACAGGGTCTCTCTTTGTGGTTCAGGCTGGCCCTGAGCTCAGCCTCAAACTCACATCACAATCCTTCTGCCTCTGCCTCCCGAGTGCTGGGATTACAGGCGTGAGCCACCACGCCCGGCACTGTGGTATGTGGTACTGGTTGCTGCTGAGGTGAGTCTCCACACCCAGTATTGTTATGTGGTTACCGGGGAATCGAACCCGGGGCCTTGCGCTTGTGAGACAGGCGCCGGAACCACTGAGCTAACTCCCCGGCCCCTACAGTAATTAATTTCTAACCTTATTATTAATTATCATCCAGTGTTAACCTTGGTAAGCAAAGGAATTGCAGCTTTTTTTTACTAACTTACTCTATGTTAAATAATTTATTCCCTAAGTGATACATTTATAATCCTAAAAGTAGGAGGAAGGATTGAACTATCTTAAATTGTAATAACGTCCTTCTAAAAAACATTTTCCCTGTGTAAGTTTGAGTCATATAATGACGATATTCACTGTAAGCTATTGGCAAAAGTACAATTCACAACTTGGTCTTTTTTACTTTTTCTTTCCTTCCCCTTCTTCCCATCATTTCTATCCCAGACCTCTTTCTTATTCTTAACTTGACTGAATTCTACCCAAAATATCAGAAATGTGTTAGCTCATGATTTTAGTCCTTCCTTGTCTTAAGTGTGTCCTTGAGATAATTAGATAACTACTTGAAAACTTAATTTTGAGAGGATGTCATGAAAATCTTAAAGAGGGATTTGTTAACCAAGAAATGAGGAAAGGCTAATACACAGTAAGTTAGTAAGTACACAACTGCTATGGACCCAAAGAGATGACTCACGGGAAGCTTTGAAAGGCCATATAAAATGTGCCTCTGTGATGGATGTCCCTCCCATGGGTGAGGAATCTGGCCTATTTATCTCTCAACTCCACTCTTGGCTAAATCTGCAGAACTGTCAGTTAAAGCCTGCAGGCAGACAGGCAGATGTTTAGAGGAGGAAACATTTGGCTTGAATAGAAACTCTGAATGTTGCGGTAGTGTGCTGAGCAGTGCTGACTGCCTGGCATCACGATGCCTAACTCAGTCTCAGGCTTGATCTTTGCCACAAGCTATAGCTAATGCTTATCACAGCTATCCTAACTGGTAATTACTTTAGGTCTCATCTAAGTTCACTTAGCTGTCATTTTCATGTTTCTACTCTCATGTTGAGCAAGAGCTTAATAAATGTTCTCCATGTATTGGGCTCCTGTAAAGTGATGAACGGTAAACTGTACACTGCCGATTGGTACCTCAAAACACCAGGACATGATTTCATGGCTCAAATGAAAACTGAGGTATAATGAATAGTTTCTGACCTCTTTGTACCTTTTCTCACGTGCTTTGCCCAGAGGCATTATGGAAAAATTTTGAGGACGTTAACGCAACTCTACATTCTGATTATATTATCTCTTTTTATATTACTGTATCTCTTATTTTTGGGAGGCAAAACTATTAACTGATATCTTTGTTACAATGACCATTACTAGCTGGTTGTTTTATAGTGCATTTAATCAGTTGAACCTGTTGGAATTATAAAATATCTAAATTCTAAAATATGCTTCCATATAGTTTTGATCACAACGTTCTGGAACCATATTTCAAGACAGAAAAATAACATCCATTTTCCTGTCCTTATACAAAAACTTGCTATAAAAAATCACACTAATCAGAGACCTGTGCAGTAGGTTCTGATCTCCTGCTTAATGCTACAGCACAAGCCTGGGGTGGGGGTGGGGGCACATTAAGAGACGGAAATAAAAGAGAAGAAAGCGGGGAGCCAGGATGGTGCTTAATTAGCAAAGACACTTGTCAGTCAAAACCATTTATTTTTATTAGTAATCAATTGAGGTAAAGGTGAACTACAAATGTAGGTGTGACTACATCCATAGAAAATACAATCATGCATTTTCTATGGAAACTAATGCAAGCAAGGCTTGGAACGACAAGACAAAACATTCTTGAATTAGCAACAGAACAGATAAAATATATGATTGTAATTAGAATATTGTCCTTAAAAGAACGTTTCAGCTCTGGAAATGGAATTTGGGTTTAACTTATTTTGACCTTAGCACACAGACTTCAGCTGGATTCACTTCTATGAACAAGCCAACTGTGAGATCAACACATCAGAGCCTGCACTACTTACAGCCTGCTTTGGGAATATCATTATTGCAGGCCTCCTTCTCCTCCCTTCTCTGTTTCCAAACAGCAGTAGCTACATCAGAGTGAGCTGTGATTGTCCTTCGGGCCTATTTTCCCCTGAGTCTCATTGGCAGACAATGCATCAGGTCTGATGAACGCAAGTCCTAGGACATCACAGGCAAGAGGAGTTGCTTAGATGCCATCTTTGCATGGCTCTTAGCAGCAGTGCTGCTGGATCCATGGTTGTATACTCTGGGATGACTGCCAGATTGCCTTTTCTATATTCTGTTGAAAATAAACATACCCTAGCCCCCAGGTTATTAACTGTACTGAGCCATTTACCTTTTAGTTAAGACATCCTTTGACAACATTTGTGTCTAGGACATGTTTATAGAACTATCTTTATATTAGTGGAGTTTTGAAACAGCATATCTACTTTTCATGAGTGGATTTCAAAAATTTAAAACAAAAATAACAAGAGCAAGTAAAAAAATCAAACTGAGCTTGTGGATGTAACAGAATATTATAAATAAGCTTGCGGAAATAGCTATACTCTGCCATGTATGTGTATATAGCTCTGCTTTTAGAAAAGGTGAGCATGTCCAATGGCTTGTCGTTGTGGGTTATATCCAATGGACATATGTTACTAGAATCTATAATGTGTTTAACTGGCTTCCCTGTCTATAATTGTCTCTAAATAATTATCCCTGATTGTGGTTAGGGGAAAATGAGCATAGTTTCTCATGTTTCAAGCTGAGCAGGGTTGATTTAAAGAAGATTACAATTAGGCGCGCTCTTCAAGGAACTAATGTAATAGGTCTTATATAAAAATCATGTCATAATTTAGTCATATTAAATTCTCTTTATAAAGTCAACATGATGGATTGTAGTTTAAAAATGTGTAGCTTATTAGTTGTTGATATTATTTGCATTAACTCTTGGAGTTTGGCAGCCTACAGGAAAGAATAAATAATTTTATTAAGAAATTTGAACACATACAATCAAAGTATAAACACTAAAATTAAAAGAGAAGGTTTAATAAAATGTCATGTTTAGAAACTATTTTATATGACTAAAATCTCTTTTAACAGTCACATATTTGACCGGAAATTTCTGTGTTGTGATTACTTGGCCAAAACTTAAGGTTTCCAAATATTTATGCTTTGAGTTTTGCTTTTGATTCTCATTATAAATCTAGTTAAAGGATCATCCAGTATCCATGCTACAGCCTGAACACAGAGCTGCAATTTTTATTTATGTCAAATTTTTTTTGTCAGCTGCTCTTAACTCAACTTAGCACAAAATCTCAGAATATAGACAAAATTTTGACTAAATTGTAACATACTTGTCCTGTACTCAAATAGTCACTAAAATTCTAGTTCTTCACTGCTGAATTCTATAAAAAATTTAGGGAAGAGCTAATTCTGCTACCTACCAAAATCTTAAATGAAACTGAAAAAGAAGCAAACTCCCAAATTCATTCTTGGAAGCAAGTATTACCTTGATTCTGAAAGCAGGGAAAGATCCAACCAAAAATCACTATAGGCCAATCTCCCTAATGAACATATATGTAAAATTCTCAATAAAAAACATTCACATAGAATGCAGAAGATTATCAAAAAGATGAGGATATCCTCGTAAGTTAAATAAAGAGGTCACAAATGTGTAAATATTGTATCTTTTCTCTGGTATGAGAAAATGAAGACTATAAATGTAGGTGCATATTATGAAATAGAAACATATTCAAAGTGAAATGGGGTGAAGAGGTAAATAACTAGGGGAAAATAATGAGATTGTAATAAAAAAGAAAAGAAACAAGGTGTAAATATATGAGGCAGGGGTAGTAAGGTGGGAAAGGATATGGGAAAAGATGAGAAGTTGTGCCATATTCTGGTACAAATTCTCATTGTTGAATACAATCATGATGTATATATGTAGTGTACCAATAAAGATTTCAATAAAGGAAAAAAAAAAGATTACACAACCTCACAAGTTAGATTTAACCCAAGGATGCAAAGATATTTCAACATGCATAAATCAATTAATATAATATACTACTTTAACAAATTCAAGGGCAAAAAACAAGTGGTCATCTCAAAAGATGCAGAAAAAGCATTTGGTTCAATCCAACCATGATTTGTGAATAAAACACAACAGAAAATTGGAGTAGATGGTCTTTATTCCAACCTGATAAAAGCTATTTATGAAAAATCAAGAACCAATTCCATATTAAGTAAACAAAAATTTAAACCTTTCATGCCAAAATCAGGAACAAGACAAGGATGTCCACTCTTACTACTCCTGTTCAATATCATTGTGGAAAATTGATCACAGCAATTAGACAAGAGAAAGAAATAAATGGAATAAAGATAGGAAAAGAAGAAGTTAGAATGTCATTGTTTGCTGATGACATGATACTCTGTAAAGAAGATCCAAAAAACTCAGTCAAGAGATTGCTTGACTTAATTACCAGATTCAGTATAGTAGATGGATACAACTTCAACGCTCAAAAGTGAATAGCATTCCCATACATCAACAATAGACTCACTGAGAAAGAAATTGTGGAAACAATTCCTTTCATAATAGTATCTAAAAAATATCTAGGAATCAATCTAACAAAGGAGGTAAAAGACCTCTACTCCAAAAACTACAGTATCTGAAAAGAGAGATGGAAGAGGGTATCAGAAAATGGGAAGACATCCCTTGTTCCTCGGTAGGAAGAAACAGCATTGTAAAAATGGCCATACTCACAAAATTGCATATAGATTAAACTCAATCTTTATAGATATCCAAGCAGCATATTTCACAGAACTAGAGAAAGTAACCCAAAAATACACATGGAGCCAGGAATGACCTAAAATAGCAAAAGAAATTCTTGGCAACAAAGATATGATAAGGTGTATCCCAGTCCCTGACTTGAAACTATATCATAAAGCTACTGTGATAAAAACAGCAAGATACTAAAAGTGCAACAGATCAATAGAACAAACTAGAAGATGTGCAAAGAACTCCAGACATATTAAGCCACACCATATTTGACAAAGGAGCCAAACACCCTGATTGAAATAAGATAATCTCTTTAATAAATACTGCTGACAAAACTTGGTTTCAACTTGCCAAGCAATAAAAGTAGAACTATATCTTACATTTTATATTAAACTGAAATAGAAGTACTTTAATTACATACACATTTTATCAGGTCTGTGTACATTAGAAGTCTTAAAAAGCATTTTTACTGTCATCTTTTCACATTTGCATGGCTTATGTAGGTGTGCTTTGAGTGGAGGTTAATTAGAGTTGTATGGAGAAATCTTTATTTACTGTCAGCTTCTCTATTATATAATCTTGACTTTGGATGCTTTTTGATATTTATCTATCTTTTTGACTTAAGGAATTTAATTGAATTGAATCTAGTCATTTTTTTCTGCAATCCTACCAGTAACAGTTTTCTCAACAGATCCACCAACACATCAATCATGTATATAAAAATTTGCTCTGGATTTTTGCAATGATATCAACTCCCCATACAAAGAGTACCATACTAATAGCAGGTAGAATAAGAAGTAGTGGGAATTGCGCAAAAGAAAAAAAGAAACATAGAGTGAGTGTCCTTTGAGAGAGAAAGAGAGAAGAGAAATATCACTAAATACAAATGGACAGGAGCTAAGACCATTAGAATTATTTAGCTTAGTTGGGATAAAGGACTAGTGTATAGGATTCCTAGCAGATATTGTTGGAATAAGCAAAAGGGTATCCATAGTAATCAGAAAATAGCAGATGCTGTGAGAAAAAAAGGAATCTACTACTGTCTTTATGATTATCTCCTGTTTGGATCTTCTATGCAAAATTTTGGTCAAGGTTACCTTGATTCCCCATGAAAACACTATTTAGATGAAATAAAGGGTTAAGCTTTATTTCATTTTTCTTACATACAGACACTTCCTGCATATATGGGTACATATCTGGGTCTGTCCCTCTTGCTTTACCACCTAGACAATCATGGTTAAATTCCTAAAAACATACTTCTATGTAATGTTATTAAGAATTTACTTTATTCTTGTGGGGTACCTTACCAAGATTTTAAATATTTGTCAATTGTTGTGCTTGTGGAAGAACGAAAATGTCCAAGAGCAAAGTCTCAAAGTTCACCACACTGTAAAAGCATATGTGACTCAAACACCCAAATAGAATGCCTCTTAATAAAATTTTGGTTGACATTATGAATAACCTTCAACAAAGTGTGTGATATCATGTTGATATTTAGCAGTGGAGTTCTGCAGTACTAAGGAAAGATGAAACATGTTCACACTAAGAGAAATTTGCCCCTAATCTTAGGCACTGAACAATTTCAGTTAGCAAATTACTTCCAAAAATACTCATTTTTGGAAGATTTACTCATATATACATCAAATTTTTAATTATGCATGAATAAATTTATTTTTAAATATATAATATACATCAATGATTTGGAGCATGAGTTTTACAGATCCATATTATAAAGTATTCATGAAAATATAACATAATTAAAATAGATTTCAAATATGTTTCTAGCATTTAATTAGGATATTCATTTAATTTTATTAATGTATGCAAAAATAATGATTTTAATTTTTGTCTTTTTTTCCATCTCATTCCATTATTCAAAAAGTTTAAATTATGTCAATTTGTGACTAAAATTTGTTTACAACAATACCAGAAGTAAGAAGAACTATGTACTGAATTTGATATTTACCTGAGAGCTAATCCTTATTACTCTTTGCTCACTTTTAAAATAATTCTCAGTTGGGGCCGGGGATGTAGCTCAGTGGTTCTGGTGCCTGTCTTGCAAGCACAAGGGCCGGGGTTGGATACCCGGTAACCACATAACAAATACTGGGTGTGGAGACTCACTCCAGCAACAACCAGTACCACATATAACAGTGTTGGGCATGGTGGCTCACGCCTGTAATCCCAGCATTCGGGAGGCAGAGGCAGGAGAATTGCTGTGATGTGACTTTGAGGCTGAGCTCAGGGTCAGCCTGAACCACAAAGCAAGACCCTGTATCAAAAACCCTAAAAATAAATAAATAAATAATTAAAAATAATTCTCAATTGCTTTTTTCTTATAATTTTCATAAAATGTCATATTTATCACTATATAAAACTGAAATCATGCTTAAAACATAGTATCCTAAGACAGCAAACTCTAAAACATGCTCTTTAAATATATAAAACTAGAAATATAAAAAATTTATTTTATTGGCAAGTATAGAGTGGTACCTTGGTTTATGAACTTAATTTGTTTTAAGATTTGGTGGAAGATGAATGTTTTATGTTTGTGTGCAGAAGATGCCCCAGGTCATGCTTATCAGCCAGGGGAGTTTATGAGCAGAGGCAAAATTTTACGGAATGCTTTGTAAACCAAACTGTTTATGAACAGAAACATTCATGAATGGAGGTATTATTGCAGTCCAAGTAATTATGGGATTTTAAATAAGAAGAGTAAAGATTAATTTAAAAAATCTTAGCATTTAAGTTAATCAAGAATCTTGTTTATTAGGTTTTCTTTATCTCTGAACAGATTGCCCTTTTTTGAGACATTGGCTCTGTCTGTAATAATTTATGTAAATAAATCTGACTTATTCTGTTTCTGCCTGTATGAGTTATCCAAAAAATCTTACCGGTAGATATTCCTGCATACTTCTACATATTTTATGCAATCAGATCATAACTTGTACAGAGAACTATATGCGTGTGTGTGTGCATGTGTGTGTGTGTGTGTGTGTGTGTGTGCTCGTGCTTGTGTGTATACGTATGTGGGAATGTAGCACATTCCACCTTAAAGCTTTCACAAGATTTCACAAACCTAGAGAATTTGTTTAATGAATGGATAATTTGAAAATAATTAGCAAAGAAATAACAAGTATTATGTATGATGAAAATAAAATAGAAGTGTGAACACTAATTATTAGATAATTATAATAAAACATAATTATAAATAACCTTATAAGTAGTTCTATTCCTATTTTGTGGAAATATTATCTAATGAATGGGTCAATTCTGGCCATTTTGTTATGTATTCATAGCAAATCACTGGACAATTTACTTTTGATGATTTTAAACTGCACTAAAAAAAAAAAAAAACAACTTTGTTGCTACTTTGTATGTAAAGATTCATTTTAAAAATTTTGAAACAGCTCAGAAGTATCAGTGGACAGCATCTAGAGGGAGGGTAACTAACTCCTTTTATTCATTTGGGGCAGAGTCAACACTAGAATTCAGGTTCTAGACATAATAATCAAGTGACTATACATAGCACAATCAAATATCTTTGGAGGATCTTATATTTTTGGTTTGTGAAATGAGTCAAGAAGGACATTAAATACTGTTTTCAAATTATTTAAATCATAAAAGTTGACTATATTGTGCGGTGTGTTAGCCTTCTTCAGTAGTAATAAGTAGATGATTAAATAACAGATTTATTCAGTAGTACTATATGATTTCAGAGCAATAACTACAACACTGTTTGAGCAGGATCAATATGCAAAATGGTAATTTGTATTTTGAGTTATTACCTAGGAATATTATGCTACAATCTAATGGTTTTCAGTGACATTTAATTCCAAGAAAACCGATTACAGTCCTATATTTTCTTTATATATTAGAATCTATTAGGACTTTATAGTGTAATAAATAATTTATCTCTTTTTCTAATGGATCCTTACAGCATATAAATATTCTGTAGTATACATGAATTTCATTTATACTTTGCATATTTACATAATTCATTTGATTTTGCATATTAAGTGCCTTATTGTATGTATAAAAATTCAACTGCTATACATATTTAAATTTCTTGACAAATTCACTACCTTAATTTTGTTTTAATCTTAAGAAGTAGGGACATTTAATGTATTCGGGTTATGTAGATATTGTTGCCTGGGAAAAGATACTTATTCTTGGCAGACAAGATACAAATTCCAAAAAACCTACTATGGTATATCTTCTGTAGGTTTGAATTTTACCTGAAGGTGGTAAACAGAACTCTGATGACATCTCAATACTTAGATGCAAACGTCTATTAAACTTTGGTATAGCTTCAGTTATGTATGTAGGAGATTATATACCTTGAGTGAACAAGAATTTTAAATTACAATATTATGTGTTATTAATTATTTTGGAAATGTCTATGACAGTATCTCCTCATCTCTGATA
>PVIR01042681.1:0-12125 GCA_004026965.1 Petromus typicus | reverse complement strand
GAATGCTTACATACTGAAGGGTTTGTGAAAGATCCCCCTCTATTATAAACAACTCACATTCATCCTCTTTTCTCCTACTTTTGTACCATTTTGTATACCAGTCACTCAACTGTTTCAGAAATAACTGCAAGGTTATTTACAAGTAAGTAATACCGAAAATCAGAAAACTTCATAGGCCTCAGTTGTTCTTTCATAAAAACCTGCAATCAATCCAATTCGGAATGTACACCACTATGAACCCTAAAGTACAAATTTAAGTTAATGTGGCCAGCATTTAGAACGAGGATTTTGACTTCACTTCTTTATTAATATTTTTTCACCTCTTTTTTAGATCACTTGGACTGCTGGATATAATCTGCCATACTTCTGAGACATTTAGCCAGCACCATGGAAGTGAATACATGCCAAGAAACTGTGGCCTCCTATGAAAAAACAGCAAAGGCTGAATAAGACCTTCTGTGGAAGTTGTATAGGTAAGCCTTCTTGGGACGAGATCCTGCAACCCCAGGGAGGGATCCTAAACCAGCACCACCCAGTTGAACTACTCCCAGATTCCTGACACTTAGAAACAGTCAGATAATAGGGTCTACATTTTAGAACACAGCTATTTCACAGTATCCATAAGAAATTAGTTCCCAGGACCCCCAGCAGATACTAAAACCCCCAAGAGCTCAAGTCCCTAATATAAAATGGCACATTTGTTTGCATATAAATAGTCATCCCAGTGTATCCAAAGCAATCGATAACTGACCGAAAATATTCAAAAAGAAACTGCATCTGTACTAAACATGTACATTTTTTCTTGTCATTATTTCCTAAGAAATACAATATAACACCTATTTACATATCATTTATACTGTTAGATATTTTACATAATCTAGGAAATATTTAAAGTATATGGGAGGATGTGTGTAAGCTGTATGCAAATATTATGCCAATTTATATAACGGACTTGACATTCATAGCTTTTGGTACCTGTGGCTGATTCTGGAAGTAACTCCCCAAGAATACTGGACAATGATTGTAACCTGCGTTAGCATAAATACAGGTTGGCAATAAATTACTACTCGCATCCGCTCTTCTCTATCTATTTTCCCCCTCAATAAGCATGGTGCTCCCTTCAAATGCTTTTAGATCCATTTTGACACTACAAACTGTCAAACTGTTTGAACAAACTATCCTTATACGTACTGGTCAGCTTTCACATTGCTGGAACAAAATACCTGATACCTGCAACTTAAAAGAGAACAGGTTTATTATGGCTTGTATATTCAGTTTCAGAGGAATCAATTCACAGCGAAGTGGCTCCAAGGCAGAAACATGGTCAAAGATGATGGCGGAGGAAATCTGCTCACTTCAAGGTAACTACGGGAGGAGCATCACCAGGAAATACATCCTCAAAAGGCAAGCCTCCAGTGATACACCTCCTCCAAATGATCCCCACCTTCTAAGAGTTCATTCTCCTATGAACATCAAACTTCAAAAAGTATCTTAATCCAGTCAAACTGACAGTTAACAGTGTCTGGCTCAGGATGGTTCAGAAGAGACTAAAAGAGCACTATGTCTGTATATGAAATACAAAACTATCTGTGAGAAACCACACCGTGACCAGGAGAAAGTATCCTTGGAAAAAAAGGAAAATTAAAATGCCCAACTAAAAACTGTATGCAACACTGAACACAATCATATGAATGTAATGCTGAGAGATTTCCTTTATCTGATTTATAAGACACTGTAAACCCAAGTAAATTAACTTAACTACAACTTTTAATACTACACTGTGACAACTTTTTCTTCTGACATAAGAGAAAGATATTTCTGAAGAGCTTACCTACAACTGATCTCTCCTTTTTCCTTCCTATCATTGTCTACATACACGTGAAATGTCAGTGAGTGTGGGGGAATGATAATTCACTAAGTTAGACAACTAGGGAAGATTAAGAAGATTTTCTATGCTTTATGAAGGACTTCTCTCTCCCAAAAACAATGATAATTCATTGAAAGATTACAAAACCACAAATCAAAAAATTGTACTGCTGTCCTAAGAAAAGCCTGATGATAGTGTTGAACTCATGAATGAGATGAAATAGGAAGTAAAGCTAACAATTAAGAGACAAGTATAAGTGCTTACTAAATAGGACTAATGATTACTCTGTGAGGCAATTTGGTAGGAAATCAAAATGCGTGTATCCAGCAATTTCATTTTGAAATAGAATGCAAGGGATTCATCCCAAATATGCACAAGGACATTATTCTAGAATGTATCCTACACTACTGCAAATAATAGATATAAAAAAAGGTCAAAACTTTAGTGGTTACCAATAGGAGAATAAATAAATACAGATAGAATGTCATACACTAGTTTCAAGGAATGTATTAGATCTATATACAATATAGCCTCATAGCTACATTTTTAAAATAAAATAAATGACAACACTCTTATGCCACAAGCACTATTACTACTCTATTTTAAAATGAGGACACTGGGAGCCGGAGATTTAGCTCAGTGGTTCCGGCGCCTGTCTTGCAAGCGCAAGGGCCAGGGTTTGATCCCCAGTAACCACATTAACAATACTGGGCGTGGAGACTCACCCCAGCAGCAACCAGTACCACATACCACAGTGCCGGGCGTGGTAGCTCACGCCTGTCATCCCAGCACTTGGGAGGCAGAGGCAGGAGGATTGCTGTGATGTGAGTTGGAGGCTGAGCTCAAGGCCAGCCTGAACTACAAAGCAAGACCCTGTCTCAAAAAAACCTAAAAAATAAATAAATAAAAATAAAATGAAGACACTGAGGCAGAAAATTTCAAGATTTTCTCAGAGGCCTACATATTAAGTGCAAAAGCTAAAATTCAGTCTAAAAGTGGAAAAAAGGATGGACTAAATATTTCATGCCGAATTCTGAATGACTGTTGATTCTGGACAAGGGGATGAATATCAGGGATAGCGGAGTGGAGTCAAAGAGAGAATAGTTACAGCTGAAGTACTTTTAAACTATGTATTCAAACAAATTTTCAACAATATAAAAATTATGTGAGCATGTGTTCAGTTATTTTCTCATACAAAATTATAGATGGACACATGACAGCCTTTCTTAAAATTTCACTGTACTTCTGAGTATCTTTAAACTTTTGAGGAAGATATATTGTATGCATAACGACTTCCTTTCTATTACTATTCTTAAAGCAACGCACATAAAATTGTTCCAGTACTTCTCACCTGTGGCATGAGAAACGACATTGTGCACTGCATAACCACCGGGCTGTCCGGTCCCTGGCAGGGTGTCTGGCTGTGCGTCTGGCTCCTCACCCCTAGAAAGCAGTAACACCCATTTCCCTGAGTTGCGTCAACTACAAAGGCCTACAGAAATTGCCAAAGGTCCCCTGACCGTAGAACAGACAACCTCCTCAGTACGACTGACCATCTTAATTAATGACATTCTGCAGTTTTTATTTTAATTTTACATGACTGTTTGAGCCCAACTATTTCAAAGATATCTTTCCTTCTAGCATCTCACACGCCAAAAGTGAAGAACACTAAGGCGATGAAAATTTCAAAAGCAATAATCCCAGAATATGGCAAGCAGTTCAAATCTACAGGACAGACTCCAGCCCCCAAGATGCCTGCTTCCTTCTCGCTCTTCTGCAAAGCAGGGGCAAGGGTAGAAGTCCTGGCCGAACGGCCCTCGGTGCCTGCCCAGCCTTACCTCAGCAAAACCTCCACACCGCGGCGGAAGCTTTACTCTGGGAGCGTCCCAAGCACTCCAAAACTCCCGCCAGCGCGCTGCATTCTGGGAGGCCCCGCCCAGAGGATGCGTGAACGCACAAGAGGAGGAGCCTGCCACTGCTGGTTGGAGGCTGTTGCCCAGGGAGACTGAGGAGGCGGGACCTCCAGAAATAATTGCAAAAGCGAATGGCAGACCCTAAATTCTAAGGCGGAACTCAAAGGGGAAGCGCCCGCGAGCGCGCGCCTCGCGGGGGCGGGACCGCAGTGCGTAACCGTCAGGAGGAGGGGCCAAAATGATAAACCAATAGAATACAGTCTGAGCGTTAAGTCCCGCCTCCATGCCCAGGCGGCCGCATCTGATTGAGCGGTACGGCGGCACTTCCGTCTGCCTTCCGGTGTCACGCGACACCGCCTCTCCCTCCCGCCTTTCTAGGTTTACCTCTGGGCGGGACTGGCAGGTGATGAGATACTCGGGTGGCGGTGGTGGAAGGAGCAACGAGTACACCTACTTTAATCACGTCCGAGATCGCAGTCATGGCCGAGGTGAGGAGCCGACTTCACTACTGCTGACCCTTCGGTCTTGGGCTCGGAGGCCGCCACCGGGGACGGGGTTCCTGGGCACAAGTGGGCTGGGCTGAGGGTAATCGGGATGGTGCGAAAAGTATCTAAGGTCCTGTCCTATCTCCCATCCAGAATCACGCTCAGAATAAAGCCAAGTTCATCTGTGAGATCCGACGGAGATTCGAAGCCGAGTATCTGTCAGGTGAGCACCGCGTTCTGGAGGTTAAGGAAGATGTTCAGTGCGCGTCCTCAACTTTTCAAGGGTGTTGTCAGGGTCTCTGTGGGTGTTTCGAAAGCCCTTTCAGAAGTTCTAGTAACGATGCTCTGCGCATTTCAAAGGTTCTGCTCTCCATAACGTGCCTTGCCAAGTGGCAGGTGGTGCGTCCAAAGCTTCCTTTTAAAGGCTTATCATAAGTTGGAAATCAGTGACTTTCTAGCATCTCCTCGCATATATGGAACTTGCAAGACCCTTGTTAGGCCCACAACACAGTGTAAGGCTCCTCCACTGACGTTTCACCCAGCAACACACGAGAAAATGAACCTGGAAACTCCCATAATTCTATTGACATGTACTTAATTGAATATGCCTCTCACTTTGATATTTTGTCAAATCCCACTTTATACAGCCCAGCATGCTACTCACAGAACAGGCCCTCCCATGCTAGAACAAGTTCTCTAATTCTTGTCTCTCACTATACCTAGCAAAGTAGTTCTGAGTCCAGAATTGACTTATTGATTGAACATATCAGATGATTCAGGTGCCGCTGTGGTCATGTACTCACCTGGTGATTTGATACTTGCACAGTAATTTGTAGTAGGATGCATGGTAAGTTATTATAAATACAGAATTGAAGAAATGTCTGTATATTGACTACCTCAAGACTGATTCTGATCCTGACTTTGACACTGAATAGCTTACTTAGCTGTTTTGAGTCTGTTTCCAGTTTAACTGAAAAAAACATGTGTCAAACTGCCTAGTACAAGCTTAAAATACTGTAGGTTTTTCATGAACACTTGGCATCAATAGTCATTTTGGTTACTGTGAAAAAAGTTGAGCTTCCATATCTTGACTGAAGCGCTCAGCTAGTCTCCTGCAGTTATAAGCCGTCCTAGATTATACATCACTTGATGACCTAGACAAATAAGGAAATCTGTTCCAAATAACCTGCGCAGTAAATCTTTTCATGCGTCCTTGCCAGTTTTCTTCACACTCCAGACTTGTACCAGAGTGTTGCAAAAACAGTCGATTCACTTTTAGCCCCGAGATCTCATTTCTAATAACCTATCTGTTACCAGTAAAAACAGAAATTCCAAACCCTTTCTGTAGAAATGTAACTCATAGCTGCATGGTTTTTAGTATTTTACAAGTAACTCAAAACTAACCCTTATGAACTAGTCACACAACTACTGTCATTTACTTTATACACACAGGAGGAAGCAGAAATATTACAGTAGATAAGATCTTAAAAGTCATCTTGGTTTAGCCTCCTAGTTTTTAAAATGAGAAAAATGTGGTATGGAGAGAGTAATTTGCTCAAAATCCCTGGTGTTAATGGCTTAGCCAGGGGTAGTGCTAAGGCCTTCTAAATTTCACTACAGTAATCTTTCAGTAACACCATGGTGTCAAATTAGATTGTGCCACTTTTCAGGCTGCAACCCTTCAGTGTCTGCCCACTCCTTTTGGAATAAAATTCCAGTTTTTCACAATGGCCTTCAATCCAGTGCCTTACATGATTTGGATCTTGCTCACCCCTCCAGGCTCACCTGTTAGCATTCTCCTTGCCTAGTACAGATTTAACTCCTTCCAGCATTTAAAAACATACAGTATAACCCAGTCACTACACACACATGCATGCACGCACACATATTCACGTAATTAAAGCAACAATTACAGATACAGTTAGATATGGCGGTGACCACCTGTTAGCATGGCAGGGGGCTGAGGTAGGAGCATCACTGGGCAACTGAGTGACTTAGCAAGACCCTTTTCAAAATAAGAAAGGACAGAAGATACAGTTCATTGTGAAGGTCCTAGGTTCAATCCTCAGTTATCCTCACCAGCAAAAATAAAATGCTTATTCTGAAAGCATGTGACTGGTATTTCTTCTATTTGACTTTAAAAATACAGTGATCCACAAAATTTACTTCACAATCTAAGACATGATGCACCTTTTGAAAAACATGACTACACTACTTCATTTGTGTTCTTCAAACAGAATTAACCTGTTTCCGCCCAGGAACTTTCTGCTTTTTCACTCTGCCTGGAAGGCAGTTCTCCCATTAGTGCGCGTAGTTGAATGCTTTTTATTTTTTTCATTTCAAGGTTTAAGTGTATCTGAGAGGCCTTCACTGGTTATTAAATAACTTCCATACCCAATGTATTTATTGGCTCTCCTTGGCATTTATTATCATAATCTGCAATTACTTTGTTTATGCTATGATTCCTCTAATAGATTATGTTTGGATTCTGGAACAGCCTGCAGAAATTGAGCCCAAAGGCCTTATGAATCTTACCTATGACTATCTAGCACTATTCGCAGTACATACTCATTGAGTGACTGTAGCAATGATTAAATACGTATATTGGAAGATTAGACCAATTCTGAATTAAAAACTGTCTTAACTGCCTCCTTTTCCCCACCAAAATCTGGAAAAGAACAGCCCTCACAATATGTTTCGTAAAGAAACATTATTTCAAAGTAAAGCACTGAATAGCACTAACTACAGAAAATATTTTGTCCTAAAATATACATACTCAGGTACATGTGAACTCATGTATTTGGGTTATCTGCTAGTAATTGCAAACATTAGAGACTTTCATGGGAAAAGAAAATAAATATCAAAGATAACCCCACCTTAAAGTTCCATTTGTTTCTTAGAATGTAATATCTGAAAAAGTCGGAGTTGGAAAATGTAAAAACAGTTTTTTTTTAATTTTCACGTGTTCTCCTTTTTAAAGGTCGCTTTTTAAAACATCCACTTTTTCTTCCTCTTTCACTGTTTCTGTAGTCATTAACAGTATTTTGCTTCCTAAGAGGCTTAAAGGAGACTTACCTGAACCTGATGTTTTTCCTACATAAAAATATTGATTACAACACTGGGGATGTAGCTCAGTGTTAGAGGGCTTGGCCTTGCATGCTGAGGCCCTGAGTATTATCCCCAGTGCTGCACAGCCAACAAAAACAAATTATCATATGCAGGTATATCACTGCAAGCACTAACTAGACTCCAAAATTCTTTCGGAGGTAGATTCTTGGTAATTCCAAGCACATTTTGTTGCTCATAAAAGTTACCAGTTAAGGATAGATTTTTAGCTGACAAAATAAAACAGAGGTCCATAAGTACTACTTTTTTTTCTTATTACTGTGAGAAATTCCATGCTGAGTCTTAACTGAGAAGCATTTCCCGTTCTTTCTACTAGTTCCCAAGACTAATATCTTTTGACAATCATTTATTTAGTTCCTCAAGTATTCATTATATGCTCAATTCTGGAAAGCAGTGTCAGATTAGAGTTAGGGCTGAAGGATAGAGCCCTTCCCAAACTACTACAATCCAGTAGAGAGGTATTAAAGCAGAGATAACTATCAAGCTTGAAGTAAACTGTATTAAGAAGTAAGAGTGCTAAAATATTTTCTTAAGAGTCAAAGATAGGGCCTGGGATTTAACTCTGTAGTGCCTTGCCTGCCTTGCATGTACAAGGTCCTGTGTTCAATTCCCAGTACCACAAAAAAAAAAAAAAGGTCAAAGGCAGAGATGACTACTGGTTGGTAGTTGCCTTAGCGCAGAGAAGGAAAAGATGATACTATAGTTTAGATCCTTTTTTCCCCCTTTTTATAGTGCTGGAGAATTGAACTCAGTATCTTTGCAAAGAGCTACATCCTCAGAGCTTTTCATTTTTTATTTTGTGACAGTCTCACTAGACTGCCCAGGCTGAGCTGGAACTTAAAATCTTCCTGCCTCAGCCTCCCACAGTGCTGGGATTACAGACATGCACTACTGTGCCTCACAGCCATTTGGATATTTAGTATCCTTCAGAGGTTTGTGTAGTAAAAGCTCAACCCTTAGGGTGCTGCTGTTGGGAAGTAATGGATCCTTTAGGAGGTAGGACCCAGTCAGAGGTCTTGGTCACTGGAGGATGTGCCTTTAACAGGAACTTTGGAACCCTAGGCTTTTTGCTTCTTCTTTACTGTTCCCTGGCCGTTTAAAAAATGGTTTTGCCCTGCCACAAGGACTCACCATGGTGTGTTTCCTCGTCTTAGGCCAAGAACTAGTCAGATCAACCAATTATGGACTGGACTCAGCTACAAAACTGAGATCCGGAGCAATCCTTTTCTCTGATTATCTCAACTAGTGTATTTGTTATTGTGACAGGAAGCTACCAAGTGGTGTTTCTCTCAAACTTGGAAACATGGCTAGGTAGAGAAGCTATCCAGGTGGGTCAAACAGTCTGAGTCAGGGCACCGAGGTGAATAGGTGTAACGCCTGTTTGGGAAGCAAGAGGAATCCACTGGGCTGGATTTAAGGAGAAAAGCACACATGGCAGGAAACAACAGGACTGTAGCAGAGAGAGGCTTGCAAACCCAAAGGACAGGTTTGTACTTCTGTAAGTGTGGATAGCTATTGAGATATTTGTGGATTTTGTTCTTTGAAATATATAAATCTATTTAAGTGAATCTGGTTTATAGTTTTAAAAATCTGAAGGCACCTTCATCAGCTTCCATCCACATGACTCTGCTAACAGTGGGTACATTTTTTCCATCCTCTTTCTGCATGTTTTTAGAAAGCACAGTTAAAAGACCACTGCATGTCTAGTTTTGTGTGTTACATTTTTATTAACATTATCTTAGTTTCCCATATTTATAAAGTAGGCATGTGTGTTTGTGTGTGTGTGTATGTGTGTGTGTGTGTTTAGGGTGGATATCATGGATAGGACCCAGAACATCACGTGTTTAAACAGATGCTGTGCCACTGAGCTGCATACCCTGCTTTTTTCTTTTATTTTGAGGCATCAGTAAATTACCCAAACTAGCCTCCAACTTATGATCCTCCTGCCTCAGCTTTCCAGAGCACTAGGGTTAAAAGCATGCACCCTCTTGCTTCACTATCTTTCTTAACTGGTGACTCTTTTAGTTTGTGTTTAACTACTGGTAAGGGTGAACCTCTTTTCGTACCTTTACATTTATCTGTACTTGAGTATTTTTATTTCATTAGTATGGCTTTTACTATTGGCAGGAGCTTTTTTGTTTTTGTCACTTTTGCCTTTGCAGTTTTTGAATATATTCAAAATTATCCATTTTATGGTTCCTTTGCTCTTAAATAATTTTCTTTTATTTTTCTACTCTTCTACTTTTTTAAAGATAATTTTTTAAAATTTTTAATATACAGAATGTATAAAACATGAATAAAATAAACAACCATGTACTTACCATTCAGCCAGAGTATTACCAGCCATTACCTTCGAACCTTCCATGTACCCAAATCCCTGCCACTGAGCAGACAGTTCTGTTTCCTGCTCTGGGTGTTTTTCATTCTTTTTCTCTGATTTGCTTTGCCAATTTTAAAGTATTCTTCACCGACACTATTAGGTTTTGCTTTTTTGAACTTTAGAAAAAACTGAATATATTTCCATTGCAGTAATTCAATGTTGTATAACTGTGTAGTTCATAGAATGGGTATGCCAGTTGATGGATTTAAGGTCATTTCTAGGTTTTGTGTCATATACAGTGCTGCTGTGAACATTTCCTATGTGTCTCTGATGCATACATGCAACAGTTTCTCTAGGGCACTAGTTCGCAGAGTTGACCCAGGAAATGGGGTTTCTTGAGACCATTTCAAGAAGTTTGAGAGGTCAAAACTGCTTTGATGATAATACTGAAACAAGGGCTGAGAATGTGGCTCAGTGGCATAGCACTTGCCTAGCACCACAAAATACATTAATAGTGGCACTTTCTACAAACTACATGGTATATGATGATGTCATTTCACTGATGGCTGGTAAAATGCGTGTTCTTGTGTTGTCATCTTCATAGTTTCCTTAATTTTAATACTTAATGCAGTAACTGGTGGTAAATACAATTTATATAAACAAAAGCTCTTGGGAAATTATCAGTTATTTTTTAGAATGTGAGAGAGGTCTTAAGCCAAGAAGTTTGATGACTACTGTTCAAGGATTTGTACCGAAGAGTGAAATGGGAGGTCCTGTCATAAGTACATAACCTAATATAGGGGGCAGGGAGTTATATGATGGGTAGGGGAATGGGAAAAAATGAGAAGTCATGCCATATACTAGTACAAAGTCTCAGTGTTCAATGTGATCATAATGTGTGTATATAATGTACCAATAAAGATTTGAATTTGAAAAAAATCAAGTACATTACCTAATTTTCTAGGTAATGCCAAACCTTTTCCCAAAATTATTATGCCAATTTTCATTTTAATTGGTGATATTTAAATGTCTTTGTTTTTCCACATCTATAATTTCATACTTTTATTATTTTGTGCCCTTCTGATGAATATTTGGGGTTAATTCATAGTTTTAATCTGAATGTCTTTTGAGTGCCAATGAGCATTTTTTTCATATACATATGTACATATGTGTAAATTTTAGAATTGACTTACCATGTTTCTGTAAAAGTTCAAAACAGTTATTGTTGAGATTTTGAATGGAACTTTGTTAAAATAGAAGTTGATTTTTCAGAACAGTTGACATGATTTAATATCCATCCAAGAACTAAAGTATATTGAAAGATTTATATTTTCCTTCATAATACTTCCTCTGTCTCTGGTTATATCTATTCATAGGTACTACACGTATTTTATTGTTGTTATTGCTACTTAAGTGATGTCTTAAAATTAATTTCTAAATGATGGTTGTTAGTTCATGAGAAATACATTCCACTTTCTGACTGTTCAGTTCTGCAACTTTACTCTTATTTAATTTTAATAATTTATCTCGAGCCTAATTTTTGATTTATGTGTAGATAATAATGTCACCTTCGGGTACCAACAGTTTTTCTATCTAACTTCTGGATTATTGACTTCCAGTGCTTTTCCTTTACTACAGTACTTGGAACCATAAAAGCTACTTGTCTGGTTTCTGTTTGTAGACAGATAACTTTGAACATGACCCCTTTAAGTATGATCTTTGTAAATATTCTTTATTGAAGTGAAGAAGTTCTTCTCCGTTATTTTGTTGTTGATGATGTTAATTATTGGGAATTGAACCCAGGGCCTTCCCACTGAGCTGTATGCCAGCCCTTTTTATTTTTATACAGTGTCTTGTTAAGTTGTCCAGCTGGACCTAAATTTGTCATTTACCAGCCTCGGCCTCCTACATGGCTGGGATTGCAGGCACGTGCCACCGCACCCAGTTCCTTGTATTCCTGGTTTGCCAGATTGTGATTTTTTTGTTTGCTTTGTTCTCCTCAAGACTGATGATTGAATTTTACTAAATTCTTCATCTATTATACATGTTTATTGTATCAGATTGTTTCATTTAAGCTTTCTCCTTTAATCTGTTAACATCATTATATTGCACAAGTTTTTAAATAAATTTCTAGATTTAGTTTCCTAATGCTTTGTCCAAACATTTTATATCTATATTCTCGAACTGGCCCATAAGTTTCCTCCTTTCCTATATTTTTCTTGTGAAATATTGACATCAGTCAAGATTACAGAAGCTTAGAAGTATTTCTTTCTTTCTGTCCCCTGGAAGAAGTTATTATACAGTAAATATTTGTAAAGCTCCAAACCTATAGGATCAAGTCTATACAGAATCAAGTTTGTTGCTATATCTTCTAAAAGAAAATGTTTGCTTGCTTTTTCTATGTATTTCTGAAA
>PVIR01042680.1:0-12145 GCA_004026965.1 Petromus typicus | reverse complement strand
CTTCTACTTTATTTGAATTAGTGCCATTTTTGTGTTCTGTAGTCTGAGACTTGGCTTGTGCCATTCCCTCCATCGGGTGGCCCCTGTCGCCTCTTCCAGCCCTGTCCCTCAGGGTTCAAATCAGCTAACTCTTCTCCTTTCAAATCTCTTTCAGACTCCACCTGGATCTATTTATCATTTCCTTTGTGCTCCAATCATACAACATTGATGATTTCCGAGGCTGGTATCATCTGTTTCTGTGTATTTCTCATGAGTCCTAGTACATTACAGGACATTGCAGGTAACTCGCCACCTGCTTACCGCCTGATTTTGATCTATGACAATGATCAAATTATGATCACTCGCTAAATAGGAACGAACAGAGAGCTCTGGTCTGGGTAAGGAAGAGTAACTTGGGCTTTCTTGACAATGTGCCCTGCCCAAAAGACTTCAGCTGTGTGGCTAGAGGGTGGGGGCTATCTCAGAAGTCATGGTAGCTATTAATAGCTGTCTTCATCCATGTGGGCTACTAGAGCGGAATGTCATCCATTGTGTGGTCTAAATGACAGAAACTTATTTCTCACAGTTAGAGAGGCTGGGAAGACCAAGGTCAGCGTCCAGGGGATCCAGCATCCCGACTTGTGGATGGGTGTCTTCTTGCAGTGTCCTCACATGGCTGACAGTAGAAAGACAAGCCAGCTTTCTCTTCCAATGATCCCTTTGGGAAAAGGCACTAGTGCTGTTCTAGAGACTTCTGCCCTGCTGATAGGATTCCGTCTAGATCTCCACCCCCAAACTGCGTCACACTGTGACTTGTGATTCCAACACGAATATTTGGGGGGGGGGGTTACTCACATACAGTCTCTAAGAATAGCTCACAGTGAGTGTCTGTTGTGTGACAACCACTGTGTCAACCAAAATTCATGGTTTGAGCTCATGTGCCATGAAGGGGACAGAGTGATGCTTGTCTTCTAGCTGAGGACCTGGATGCTCAGAGGCAGGGAGTGAGGCAGCCTCGAACACCCAGCTGGGGAACCACCGTGCTGGACCAGTCTGGCAGGTTCCCAGGTGCACTGAAAGCTACCAGGGAGCAAGGGTTCCTCAAAGTGACGGGCTGTACCTAGGACCAGGCTGCTTAGTAACCATTAAACATTTAGAGGGTGTTGTTTAGCCAGTGCCACCACTAAATTGCTTTTGCCCTGTAAATGTTGCTTTTTGTAGCAACTGGGTTCTCTTGTGGTCAACACCGAGCCCAAGTTACTCTTGGGGTTTTAGAATCAGCTGTTGGCCATTGTTTACATAACTGGTCATTTAAAAGTGGAAGGTAGGAAGTGTATTTGCATTTGAAGTATTAGCCATAGCATGCTGGGGACTACTAGAATATTCTCAGATAATTTACAAATGTCTTAAATGTCAATATGCCAAAAACAGCAATGATATAGGAGCAAAATCCATGTTTCTATCTTTATACTAGAGAGGGGAGCCTATAATTTCTGCAAAATTGTAAAACCCCTTCACTTATGGAATAAGTCTAAAGGCTCTGCCAGGCTTTTCCGGTCATAAAAAATTTTGTTTTGGCTTGATTTACTTTTCCTGGTATTTCAGAGAGTTGTGATTTTCTTATAAAGTATATAATTCTAGTTACATGGTTGCAAAATGTGCACTCTTGCAGTTTTGTATAAATGTCTGGGAGTAAACGAGGGTGGTAGGGTGACTGCTTTCCAAATGTGGATGCCAAGGTTCTGGGTTTTGTCTGATTGAGTACTGAGGTTAGGGTGGGTGGAATGAGTGAGTGGCTTTCTCAAAGTTGGATGGGAAATTGAGACTACGGTTTCCAAAGAGGCTGCATTTCGGGGTGGTGGGAGGGAAAGTAGGAAGGACACAGGTAGAAAGGGGGCAGTTACTTATAATGTCCCCTTTGGGACACGTGATTGCATGCTTATCAAAGCCACTGTCCCCTTCTTCAAGGTTCCCATATCAGGTCACTGTTAGGCATTGAGTTTCCCCCAAAAAAGACATGCTGAAGTCCTAAGCCTCAGTATCTATGAGTGTAATCTGATCGGGGAGCTTGGTTTTTGCACATGAAATCAAATAAAAACAAGATAATTAGAGTAGATCTTAATCCAATATGACTAGTGTCTTTATGAGAAGAGGGAAATGTGGACACACAAACACACACACAGTAACTGGCCATGTGAAAATGGGGTGCCAGAGGCTGCTGCAAACTGAGGGAGGGGAGGCTGTGAACCACTGGCTGAGGTGATTATTCTCCACTCATTCCATTAGACCCTTGTTTCTCAGGCCACAACTAATGAAGCCAGTGGTTGGCATCTGACCCAAAGGTAGGTGTGATCTGGGCCCATCAGAAACATCCTAGACAAGAAAGAGTAGGTGCTGACCCAATCAAATCACTTCTACTGAGAGTCTGAATGTGAGAGGACATATAACATCCACAGGCAGGCGAGGGGCACAGAAATGGGAAGGCACTGAGCAAGGCCCAAAACCCGGAGAGGTCAGGAAGAGGTAAGAGGTGTGGGGCAGGAAGGAATGGGGGAGGAGCTGCAGAGAAAAGCAGAAGGGCAAGTGTCAAGTCAGAACCTAGGTTGCTCCGGGGTCCCTGGAGCTGCCAAAGATACCCTGGGGCTGTTGCAGAATCTGCCACCAGCAAGGAGGATGCTCTGTCCTCTGCAGCCTCATTACTCCAGATCATCTGGGCCTGGCTGTCTGAGCGTCCCCCGGGAGCTTGTTAGGAGGGCAGAGCACTGGGCCCTGCCTCCAGACTCCTAGCTCAGGCTCTGCATTTTTACAAGATCCCCAGGTGACTCATTCGCTTATTAAAGCTGACAGCCATAACTGCATAAGGCCTGGCTCAGGGGCTCCTGGTACCATTTCCTACCTTTCCCTACTCCCATTTCTCCGTGTAAAAGTTAATGCTTACAAGGGAGCTTGATTGGATCTCTGTTCCTTCAAACCTAAACTCTGTAGGAAGCAGAAATAATTTTCCATGTAAGAGCTCTAGAAAGCTGGAGAGATTTTGAGAGTGAGTCTGGGTGCTGAGGGTTGCTACCAACAAAAGATTTAAAAACAGAAAGCAGACAAAAGGGCTTCCACTGGACTCCATTCACCACGGCACAGAAACAGGAAGCAGTTGTGTGTGTTGTTAGTAGTCAGCTTTGCACTCATCGCTCTGTCTGTTCCCAGTCTGTCCCTAGGTTCTTCCCTGTCTAAGTCCTATTCAAGCTGCCATTCTGGGCTCAGAAGGTACCTTTTCCGTAGTCTTTGTCACATCATTTGAAGTCCCCTGCAGAGGGTCGTGCTGCGACACAGACATGAGGGGTTTTGGGAGGAACTGAGAATGCTGTGTTGCTTGCTACAGATGCATATAGCAATGGTATAGTCTTTCTATTTAAGAAATGGACCAAGTTGTACATTTACCCTTTGTGCACTTTTCTGTATTTATTGTATTTCCATAAAAGTTATAAGAACTAATTGTTTCTTCACCATTTGGCTAAATTCAAGTGTAGTAAAAATTTCAAGAACTACTAGTAGATGTACAACGTTTGAATCTGATGTGATGAATTTCCTACAGTATTTTAAATAGGCTTTTATTTGGAGTTTTGGTTCAATCTCTTGTTTTCAATGCATGAAATTAAGAGCATTAATGACCTATGTTGTTGTATGAATTAATGTATTAAACCTCACTTGGAACAGAATACTAATGATTGACAATGATTTGAAGTCTATAAAGTGTTTTATAGAACATTTCAGAGGTGTATCAGGAAAAGTCTGGATAATATTTTTTTGATCAGTGAATGACTTACCCAGATTGTTTTCTGAAACCTTATTCCCCCCCGCCTCCCGGGGGAATCTCTTCAATCACCTATGAAATTCTTGGGAGAGAAAATGTTCATAAGGCGATTTGTTCTCCATACGAATCTGATTTGGATGGAACTGTGTCAAGACTTTTTATGAAACCCAAATTTGGGTAAGGCAAGTACATTGTCAGGACTTTTTGAGAAAGCAATTTTTACTAAGATGAACATTCAGGAAGTGCTATAAACTTATAATGAACATACTTACAAAGCATTTCAGTTCTTTCCTCCAAAGCACAGATACTCATTACATATGCACAGCCTAACCTGAATTAAAAGATATTTCTTTTTTTTTTTTGGACTCTATTGTGAAAAGAATTGTTTCCCCAATTTCTCTCTCAGTGAATGTGTTATTCGTGTGCAAGAAGGCTGTTGATTTCTAAGTGTTGACCTTGCATCCAGCTCCTGTAATGAATCTGGCAATTAAGTCTAGCAGTTCTTTTGCTGAGTTTCTGGATTTTTTATATAGAATATTATATCATCAGTATATAGTGACAGTGTAATTCCTTCCTTTCTTATCTTTACTCCTTGTATTTCTTTCTCTTGTCTTTTTGCTCTGGCTAATGTTTCCACAACTCTGTAGAACAGGAGTGGTGACTTGTTCCTGATTTTAGCATGAAAGATTTCAGTTTTGGACCATTTAGTATGATGCTGGCTCTGAGTTTTGTATAAAGGGCTATCAGGTTGAGATAAAGACCATTTATCTCAGTCTTTTGTGGGGTTTTAATCATGAATGAATGTGGGATTTTTTTAAAAAATTTGAGTTTTTTGGTACATTTTAGATATACATTAATGATCACATTCAACATTATAAATTTATACCTGTACATGTTATATCTTAATTCTCATTTTTTCCCATTCCCTTGCCCTCCCTACCACCCCCAATCCCTTATACACATAAGCATTGTTTCCATTTTTTATTTTTACCATCAAAGTTTTTCTTTCCCTTCTTTACTTTTGCTTTTTCCCTTTGAATATTTTCTTCCTATTTCACAATACTTATCATACATTCTGGACCCTCATTTACACATTTAGTTTCCCATACTAGAGAAATGATATGGTTTTTAAACATCTGTGTCCTATTTATTTCACTTATGAGTATGTCCTCAAGGTACATCCAGTTAAGTATAAATGTCTCTAATTTATCATTTCTTAGGGCTGAGTAATACTTCATTTTATTTTTTAAAAATCCAATTTCTGGATAAAGAAGATGAGGTCAATTTCTTGATAGCAGTCATTCTTTCTGGAGTGAGGCGAAATCTTAGTGTTGTTATCATCTGCATTTCCCAAATGACCAGTGACATTGAACATTTTTTCCTATATATTTTTTACTGCTTCTACTTCTTATCTGAAAAATGTCTGTGTATTTCAAATACCCATTTTTGAATTGGGTCTTTAAATTTGGGGAAGTTTGATTTTTTAAAGTTATTTGTGTATTCTAAATAGTCCTTGTCTGAGGAAGAGCTGGTAAAATATTTTACCCCCTTGATAGGTTGTCTTTATGCTGTGTTAGTGGTTTCTATTACTGTGCAGAAGCTTTTTAATAAGATGAGATCCCAGTTGTTGATTCTTTGTGCTAGTTCCTGTGCCACTGAGGTTTTTGCATGGCCATTCATTAAAGAGGTCTCTCTCAGTGATGGTAGTTGGCCCTTTTTCAAAGATAAGGTGACAGAGTGTATTTGGGGTTGCTCGTGTATCTCCTAAATTGTTCCATTCATCCTCAGGTCTGAGTTTTTTGTTTTGTGTTGGTTTGGTTTCTTTCCATTACCATGCTATTTTTATCATAGCATAATTTCAAGTCAGGGGTTGTGCTGTGACCTGTCAGATATTCTATCTCAGATACAACAAAAATAACTAAGACATATCCAATCCTCTTCAAGCTACACTAAATCCATTTTAGGAGGTAGGTAGAGGCAACATGCAGTTACTTGCATAGTGATTTCCTTTAAGACAAAAATGGAGCCTCTGACTTCTTTCTTGTGTGCTTCTCACAGAATCTCTAAATGTAGTTTGATAAAAATGTCAAAAGACTTAAAAGTAGTTTTAAAACATAAAGACAGACCTCCTGGGTACACAGTGAAGTTCTGGAATGAACACTAGGAAAGTCAAACATATATAAAACTCTGTCCCTCCTGTTTCTGAGGATAGTTACCCTGCAGTGGACGAAGGGCCCTAGGGAGAGGGATGGGGCAACCAGCTGCTTCAAAGAAGAGCTTAAGATACTCACATAGTATGAGCTAAGGAAGCAGTAACTCACACAGGAGGTCATTTCATTGTATCAGTTCAGAAATTTGATTTTAACCAGCAGATACTATCCAAAGGCAATTAATGGAAAATAGGTTTGGTTTAACACCAATAGGGATTACGGACAGAGTCTGGGCAGAAATGGAGGGTAGGGCAGCCAGCTCAGGACATATCTGATGCATGTCTGATGGATGTCTCCAAACAGCCCCTCCGTCACAGTGGCGCTGGCTTAAACCACGGGGCAAGTAAGCATCTGACCAGCTAGTTGAGCAGCGCGCTGACCCCTTCTATTGTGGGGGGTCTGAGGGGGAGGAAAGAGAGCTGAGTGCTGGGAAAGGACCTTTACTAAGAGTGCACTCTAAAGAGACAACCAGATTAGATATATAGTCAGTGCTTGGGCTTTTTTTTTTCTTTTGTTTTCTTTTCTTTCTTTCTTTTTTTTTTTGGCTTATTTATGACTTGACTTGTTTGTTGTCAGTCTGTTGTTCCTGGAATATGATCTTTTCAACAATTGACATTTCATCTGACATCACCTCTGAATCCCTCTCAAAGCTGTGAAAAATGGACAATCAATCAACAGTGGCAGAATATACTAAGGAATGGATATTCAGGGATGTAACCTTTTCACGTGCAGTTAAGGTGTGTGTGCTGTTGTAATACTGATATGGAAGATTTTCCTGATGAAGTTATCCAACAGCATCACAATTCATTGTATAAATAACAGCTGAGTGGAAAGAAAGCACCACTTAAATTTCTCTTTTTTAAAGTGTGGGGCCCTTTTATAGAAGTGTACATGTGTGATGTGTAACAGGGACTAACCATGGGGAATTGGTATGCCATGCTTTCCAATGACAAAGATCTCTGAAGCTTATGTTTAGGGCTATGCATCTCTGCTCTCAGGCCGTGTGATTTCTGTAAAGTTCACTCCACCTCCAAAGGCAGAAGCCAATTCTCCTGCTAAACCCTATCACTCTATCCACGGTGAAATATTCGAGGGGCGTGTGACACAGACCAGACCAGGCAGACTGAGGAAACTCCAGTGAGGGTTTCTGTTCAGCCATGGGGAAGTGGACTCTTCTCCTGTGAGGGATTTGGCGTAGGAGCTGGAGAAGCCTGCACATGAAATTATGTTTGTTGTAAGCCAGATCCACTAGGAATTCTTACAATAGCTGAACTTTTCTCTTGGATTGGATTTTTGTTAGATGCAACTAACTAATTTTGTTAGTTAGATGAGTCTTTAGTGCCACAAATGCTGACTCTCAATTACTGGGGCAGCCTGGTAGTGTTGAGGGAGGTTTGGGTGCCAGGGCTGGTACGGTGAGAGGGGTCAGGTGATGTGTGCTGTCTGTAGCAAGAGGCAGCAGGGGGATGGTGTCATGCGTGCCATGTGCTTGTGTCCTTAGGCTAGATGGCTGCATGGTCACGTCTCAGGAATCTCAGTCTATAATCCTATTGTAAAACCAAAACAGTAAGCCACCACTGTGCTGCTCCACGGACATATAAGGTGAGCTATGTGTGTGTTTTAAATCTTTAATAGCTGCATTTTAGAAAAGTAGAAGAGAAATAGTAAAATTAAATTTAATAATATCTTTTATTTAACCCAATATATCCAAAATATTGTCATCGTAGCTCAGGGCACAAGCTACCTTTCAAGTGCTTGATAGACATCGATGGCCCGTAGCTACTGTACTGAGCACTAGAACTAGACGAGCTTGTTAGATCTGGAAGAGACCTACAGCAGCTTTTTCCCACTCCACATTGTGAAAACAAGAAATAGGCGGTCACGGGAGTAACCTTCCAAAGCCCTGGAGTAGCTGTAGTGACTTTCTGTGCTGTATTTCTTTGTCTTCCAAACACAAAGGTTATACACTCAGTGGGGCAGATAGAGTTCTCTTTCTTCCAAAGATATTCACGTCCTAGCTCCTGAATCCTGTGTGTATGTGACTCTACATGGCAAAAGGGACTTCGCCAGTGTAATTAAATTAAGGCTCTTGACTAGCAAGATTATCCTGGATTAACCTAAGCAAGCCCAAGGTAATGAGATAAGTGCCTTGAAGAGACAAATGGTCAAAAGACAGAAGAAGGTGGTAGAATGATAGGATAAAATGCTGAAGTGAGGCTCTCTGAAGATGTAGAGAGAGTCCATGAACCAAGGAATGCAGGAAGCCCCCCAAATCTCAAAAAGACAGGGAACCAGGCTCTTCCTTGAGGCCTCCAAAAGGAGCACATTTCTGCTGACAAACTAATTTTTAGCTTTATAAGAGTTATTTTGGATTTATAATGTCTAGCACTAAAGGAGAATAATTCTGCATTGTATTATGCCACTAAGTTTGTGGTGATTTGTTACAGCAGCAACAGGAAACTAATACAAGGGGATGGATCTTCACTGAGTAAATTGACAAAACTTAATTTCCTGATTGTGTTAGATCCACTCTAAATTTATATTTCCTGCAATGAGATCACTTATTCTCTCAGGGAAATTCAGTGCACATGGGGCCAGTTTCTGCACACTGTCCCCAATTTCCCTGGGGTCCAGTAGAAGAACAATTGTCTAGAAGAAGCCTTTCACCAGTAACAAGTTGAATCTTTGCATCCCAGTCTCCTTTGGTGAAATGTACTCCCACTTTTTGGTTGGCTCCTTGTCTGACTGAGGCAAGCACCCACAAACTTATGGGCAGGTGATTTTTCTTGAGTCATTCTGGGCTTCCAGGAAGAACGTGGATGCAAACCCAGAGGACTAAAATACCATAGACTGCATTGTCTTTCCCTTTTGTTAAGCACAAAAAACATGACTAGAAAACTTTAACTGTGACATTTTCATCTTCCAATTGACCTGTTTTGAAAATGCAGTTTAACGAAGCATCTGAATTAGTTTTAAAAAACCCTCAGCAGAGTCAAAGTCTCAGGCTCAACCACACATCAGCTCATGACTTCTCTGGGCCTGTTTCTCTACCATTAGGAAAGAGAAGCTGAACTTGGTGCTCCTTTATTGCTCTCAGATTTTATTTTAATTGTATGTAGCAAGCTTATTGCCAGTTTGAGGAAGAGTCATCATCAAATACACTAAAGAATGTCCTCCAAAGCACATTTTCCATCATGTTTCACTTCAGCGTTGTTTTGAGTCTCACAGAATTGTACAATGTGGACAGGACTTTGACAATTCCTACCCAATTCTTTGTTTCATAGTTAAGGAAACAAAGGCACAGAGCCTGTGACTCACCCAAGGTCAGCCAGCAGGGCAGGAATCAGGTCTTCTGATTCATAAGCCAGAGCTCCTCTTACTCCCTTGTTCTGTCCTATTTTTTGACCCACAGGGTCTGCTAAGAACAGCTGTGAAGCGACTCTCCAGCCCACGCCAGGGCAGCAGGGAGAAGGAAATTGGTGCTGGGAGGGTTGTCAAGATGGCAAGTTCTCCTATGAATTCTGACAGCCTGCATGGAAGTAACAGGGTAGACGCCATTATTGCTGCACTGGCCCCTACAGCCCTCCAAAGGGAACTAACTGCCCTTACTCCTGGCGAAGCTTATGTTTCACAGAACTAGTCTCCAAGGTGGGGAAAAGATGTGTTATGCCGTACAGTGATGTTTCTCTTCTGTTTTTACCACACCCGGTGCCATCTGTGAAGTGGGGCGGGATCTGCTGGAGACTCACCGTGCCAAAGGACTAGTTTTCCTCTAAGAAAAAGACAGATAAAGAAAAATGCACAGAGTCCCCTCAGGTGATGACTTGTTCTCACTCTGAAGTACCCAATGTACTCCCCTCAGTCAGGAGAGGGGCAGAATGCTGGCTCATCCGGGCATCTGTGCTCATAATTACACAGAGCCGCCAGCACTCGGTACCAGACACCACACTCAGGTGGAAGGTAATTACATCTCAGCTTCCCTTCCTCACATAAAAATCAATTTTGGTACTTTGTTGACCTAAATATGAAAGATAAAGCAATAAAATCTTCAGAAGGAGACATACAGAAAATATTTATATCTGTGAGATTAGAAAATCTTTCTTAACTAGCGGATAAATGGAGAAATTGGGCTGCATTAAAATTCTGAATTGCTATCATTAAAAGATTATTCAGAGAGACGAAGTCATAGAAGATGAAAATGTATTTTTAGTGTTTATGTATGTTGAAGGATTGTATCCAGATACATAAAGAACTTCTACAAATTTATAAGAAAGAGTTGCCCTGTTTTGAGTTACTCCAAAAATAACTTTGGGGCTGTCCCTTTCCCAGAATGAGTTGTCTTGGAAGCAGCAATGCTCCATCTGGTGCGTTTGGGGCAAATGTTGAGTCAGGATGACCTGGTAACTTGTGCGAGTAGATGGCCCTGCGGTGCTGGACACAATCACTTACTGAAAAGAACCATCCCAAGCCTCACAACACAATCTGATTAATTAATTGTAGTAATAAAAATCACCAGCTCTAAAGCTATCACATTACATCAGGGAGATAAGGACATACAATGTGTCTAAGCTATAGCAGAGAAAGCCATGCAAGGAGATCCACACAGAGAATGTGTAAGGAACTGAGTGGGCGTGGCACAGTGTGTCCAAAATGGCTGAGCCAGGGGCCATGTCCTAGGCTTCACAATCTCTGTTAGGGGTGAACATCGATGTGAATAGATTATCAGTCAATTGCTAGGCTTTTTATTCAGTGTGAGTCAAGCAGAATGTATCAGAAATAAAATTTTGCTGCAGATAGAGAATGGATAAACAAATTTGTTCACATGTACAAATATTTCTTATGAGATACCTTGGTAGAGAGAGTAATATACGGTGTCACAATCAAAGAACAGACTGGGAGAATGAAACAGACGAGGTGCTGTAGCCCGGATGGATTAAAGAACAAATGAGATGCAGCATTTAAGTAATTAATTATACAGCAAAACATTTGTATAGCATTTTATTTAACCATGAATATTTTCAATATGCCAGAAATTACATTGTTTATCCACCATTTAAAGGTAGGTGAAAATATTGAGAGGTCAGTTTAGCATTTGTGTGGGTATGTGCCTTGGTCCACCTGGTCTGCTGTAACAAAACACATTAGATTGAATAGCACATAAACCGCAGGAGTTTATTTTCTATAATATTAGAGGCTAAGAAGTCTCCAGCAGACCCCGTCTGAGGAGGCCTGCCCTCTGTTTCACAGATGGTGTTTTCTCTTGGTGCCCTTGGACGGTGCAAGAGCCAAACATGCTCCCGCAGGCCTGGGATCCCAAGAGCACTGATGCAGTTCATCAGGCTCCGCGCCCTAACTTACCCATCCCCCTCCCTCTCCTCCATTCACAAACTCCCCAGCTCTTCATCACACAGGGGAGCAGGATTTAACAGGATTTAAAAGGACATGGCACTCAACACATAGCAGAAGGAGACAGCTTTTCAAAATTCTTTCAGTGAGTTTACAGCTGAAAAACTGAAGACCATCGGTTTCCAAGGGCTCTGGAACACAGGGTTGGTGGCAGCACAAGAGACCTGGGAAGCCATGGCCCTGGAGACGTGGCCGTGGCCGGGTGGCACAGTTCGCCTACCTCACTGGCCATGCTCTTTAGTGTAAGCTCCTGGGTTATCAAACTGATGGGAGACTCAGCCATTCTCTTCTGACTCACCTCTGTCTCCCTGGGGAATTATCCTCTTAAATCGCTATTTTTTTTAATCTGAAAGGAAATCACAGATGAAAAGGTCACATGTACAGGTACCAAGTGCACACAGGGACATGAGCGTTATGTACTGTGAACATGTACAAATAAAGTGAAGAATTAAAAGTACAGATGTCTCTGTAAGCCAAGGAAAACAAACATGTAGGGGTTTTTCTGGCTTTTTTGTTAATGCTTGTAACCTTAATTTTACTTAATTCTGCTTTCAAAATGGATTGAGCCCCACCTTATTAAAACAAATGTGTAATTTGTTATTATTCTACTTTATCAGTTATGTCAGGTATATTAATTATGTTTGCTACTGATATTTTGATCTGTTTTCTCTAGTTTTTAAATTGTCTTCTGTTATTATTGTTGATTTCTGTGTTTTTGATTTAGAATTTTTTGTATTTGTTT
>PVIR01042679.1:0-12121 GCA_004026965.1 Petromus typicus | reverse complement strand
CAATAATAACCTTCATGAATGCCTAGTGGGAAGGTAAACTTTCTTTTCTGTGGTAGTCAGAATTGAACCAGGGACTTCTGCACTGAGCTACACCCCCAGTTCTTTTTTAAAACTTTGAGACAGGGTCTAAGTTGCCCATGGTGTGCTGGAACTAGCCATCCTCCCGATTAAGCCTCCCAGGGTGCTGGGATTACATGTGTGCTCTACCATATATAGCTGGAAAGGAAAATTTCTAAAACTATTCAAGAATATATTTGGCATTATTTTCTAAAACCTTAGAACTAGTTATGTTCTTTGAGTCAATGATTTTATTCCAAAGTATATATAAACAGAAACAAAGGTACACATGTACTAAAAGAAATGCACAGTAATATTCACAATAGCATAAACTTGAGACAAATCAAATATTTAACTGTAATGTTTATATCTAGAAAGCAAAACTATAAAGAAAAGAAAGGAAGCAAATATAAAATATTCAGGATGGTTGTACTCTTTCAGCAGAAGGAAGGCCTAAAGTGCTGGTAGTGTTCCTTTTCTTGACTTAGGTGGTAGTAACATGGAGAATCACTGCACAATAATTCAATGATCTATGTTCACATATTACCCTATGTTATGCTTCATAGAAAAAAAAATATTGAAAAAAACTGAGTTTTGGTACCAGCTGCCAGCCTCATATAATCAGTCAGGTCACTTTTCCACCTTCAATTCACCAGCTTAAAAATTTAAATACCTTTCTCCCACGTGAGACTATGCTAAACGAACTGTTATCAAATTATTCTGAAAACATCAAATATTAAATATAGAGTACATTATCCTCCCAAAGTTCTCAAAGAAATATTTTATAAAATATAATTTCTGTTTGCAAAGGAAAAAGAGACGAAGTTACTATACTATAGTAAAAATACCATAGAATTAAATCTTTCTGTCAAAGTAATTTCCCATTTTATCAACAGTACAATTACATTTTAGGTTACCTTCTTTTGAGAAGCATGGTATAAAAGAAATTTCAAACTTACCTCTCTATTGGGAATAACTTCATCAAGTTGCTCTGTAAAGGAAGATGTCCTGCTCCTGGTTCCTGTTGGTGTTGAAGAACTGGAGGAAGCCTAGATTTAAAAATTATGATATGAATTAGAAGACTACAGTGACCATGAACTAGGTAGTTCTCCTCTGAGTCTATGCCCAAAAACTCTGAAAAAAGGAAAGCTGAAAAGACAAGAGCTTAAACGTAATCAATTAAAGTACTCAGGCAACCTACTACTCCTTGGCATGGTTTTATCATCAATGAGAACTATAATCTTAGCTACATTTAAAAAAAAATTTTTTTGAGACAGGGTCTTGTTTTGTAGTTCAGGCTGGCCCTGAGCTCACAGTGTAGCCCAGGCAAGTCTTGAACTCACAGTGATCCTTCTGCCTCAGCCTCCTGAGTACTGGGATTACAAGCGTGAGCCACCATGCCTGGCAGCTAAATTAAATTTTTGAGGACTATGTCACGGTATATAAAGTTGTGATGGTGACATCAGATGCTAATATTAGGCAAAACTGATGCCAAGTGAAAGATACATGGAATCAATATTATCTGTGCAATTTTTCTGTAAAACAAAATGATTCCAAAAGTTAAACTTCATTAAAAATATAAGATTCTCAACTCCATCTTTGAGGTCTCTTAAACATTCAATACTATAATTTACAGACAAATAACATCTCTCTACCTCTCCAATTAAAAGTCTTTTTTTCGGGCCGGGGGGTTAGCTCAGTGGTTCCGGCGCCTGTCTTGCAAGCACAAGAGCCCGGGTTCAATTCCCAGGTAACCACATACCATACTGGGTGTGGAGACTCACGCCCAACAGCAACCAGTACCACATACCACAGTGCCAGGTGTGGTGGCTCATGCCTGTAATCCCAGCACTCAGGAGGCAGAGGCAGGAGGATTGCTGTGATGTGAGTTTGAGGCTGAGCTCCGGGCCAGCCTGAACCACAAAGCGAGACCCTGTCTCAAAAAAAAAAAAAACCTAAAAAAAAAAAAGAGTATTTTTTTCAATCTACTTGTATGGCACAGCTGGATACAGCTATGTGAAAGATAGCTTAACTCGAATCATCTTCAGTACAAAAACCCTCAGAAGAGGGCCAGGGAATTAGCTCAGTGGTTCCAGCACCTGCCTTGCAAGCGCAAGAGCCCAGGTTCAATCCTGGTAATTATATACAATGCCAGGTGTGGTGACTCACACCCACCAGCAATCAGTACCACATACCACAGATGCCAAGCATGGTGGCTCACATCTGTATTATCAACAATCAGGAAGCAAAGGCAGAATTGCTGAGTTTGAGGCTGCCCTGGGCTACATAGTGAGCTCAGGGCCAACCTGAACTACAAAGCAAGACCCTGTCTCAAAACAAACAAACAAACAAAAAAAAACTTCCGAAGAAAGGGAGATATACTCTAAAGTGAGCTTAAAAAAAAAAATAAGCAAAAAGCCAAGATTTCAAGACACCCTCACATCTGTTACAAAATAAATCTGAATTCATTTTACAGTAAAATGAGTAAATCTTAAAGCCATACCCGTTTATAGTCCTCAGAGCTGTATATAAAAGAGATTTAATTATTTGTCAAATGAATGAATGAACAAATGTAACTGATCTGTCAAATCATGATTCATGAGGTCATGAGAAATAATATACACATATACAAGAACATACACAGACATAAAGCACGTATTTAGCTTATGATAAGTATAACATTTCACATCAGCACAGATGTTCAATAAATGGTGTCGGGACAAGGAGTCATCCAAACGAGGGTCATCAATCAGATCCTACTTCATAATTAAACTAAATTAAAGATTTAAATATTTTTAATTGACATACAAAAATACTGAAGGGGAAATAAATTTTTATTTCAAAAGCACTAATTTGAAGAAACAGTTTAATTGAGAGTAGGGAAAACACCTACAAAACATGAAAAAGTGTAAATTTTTTGTATAAACGGCTCTTATAAGACCATAAATCAGAACTCAGAAAACCCACTAACTCAGTCTTCTTTTAATCTAGGGCAGGTAACCTGAGCTACACTAAACACCCACAGGAGCTTTGAGTCATAAGTGAATTATGCAAGAAAATGCACATGTAAAATTAAAATTCATCATTTGGAGAGCACAGGGACAGCACTTCACAGAGCCAAGCAGACACGAGCTGTGTGACAGAAGGTCCAATGCCCCAGCCAAACTAAGGCAGTTGCAATATTTTATTAGAGCTGTCTTCCCAGGGAGGCTAGATAAAATCCTGAGTACAGAGCCCTTGAGGAAATTCTATCAGCTGTGAAACACTTTTAAATAAATTCCTTCTTGTTCACATAGCTAGAGTGAATTTTGTTGCTTATAACTAAGAATCCCAACACACACACACACACACACACACACACACACACACACACACACACGCATGCACACATGCATGCACACTCTTCTAAAAGATGAACCAGAACACTAACACATGACAGTTGAAGTTAGGCACATCCAGAAGAACCTTAAAGGATAAGCTGTCCTCTACAACCCAAGACAAAATAAGAAGAATAAGGACATAAGCATGCATGTCATCTAAGTATAATGGCCCCTTGGTTCATGAACTTAATGTGTTCTACAATTCTGGAAAACAGTCACATTTGTGTTTGGATGGGAAGCCTCACAAAGATGGACTTCAAAGATGGAATAATAAACCTTTGTGTTTGTGTAGGAAATATGGCTATCGGTCATGTCTGTGACCCAATGCAGAGTTTACAAACAAAAACAAAATTTTGCAAAAAATTCTGTTTGACAAACAAATGGTTTGCAAACAAAAGTGTTCATGAACAAAGATATCGGCACTCTAGAAAGCTCAGGCAGAAGGATAAGAAGTTAAGCACAACCTAGGCAATTTAGTAAGACTCTGTCCCAAAATAGAAGTAAAAATTTAAAGCTGGGAAAGTAGCTCAAGGCGCAAAAATCCTAGATATAATCTGCAGTATTATAATCTGCAGAGAGAAAGAGAATGAAAGAGAGACAGAGACCAAGATGGGAGGTGGGGGGACAGAGAGACAGAGAAGGAAAAGCCTGGCAGGCTTAAAAATTTTTAAGAAATAGTTGAATGTGACATAAAATTAAAGCCTTATCAATGGTTTAAATGTCTGGAAAAGGTATACCTAAAAGTTTTAACACTGTGGAATGGTAAAGCATAGTCACAGGACAATGTTTATTCTAGGGCTGAAGTTAAATTTCAATCAGAGTACTTTAGAAACTACTTTCATTAGGTTTGAGGTACATTTAATAATGTCCTTTTCCATGCTAACAGCCTTAATTTTCAAACCATATCAGCTTCGAAGACTGGGGACACTTCAAAGGCTGCCTCTAGGATGGAAGAGGCTCCACAATATTTACTTGTATTTACAAGTGGTTATATTAAAAAAAAAAGAAAAAGAAAAAAAAGACAAGAAATAACAACCAAAACAACTTACTGAAGAGTAAAACATTAGAAGCAATTACCACTACTAAACTATAATAAATACCTCCTAATCAACTCTCTCTGCCATCATCTCAACATATCTAAGTAACTTCTGGGTTATGAATTTAGACTCCTAAATGTCCAAAACCAGGAAATACTACCCTTGACTGCAAGCTCTCATCACCTGAAAAGTATATCTATCCTACTGTGTATTTTAAAAACTGGTGCTATATGTAACAACTTAGTGTCATGTGAATCTAATCAGAAGGCCTCATCAACACTGGATAAACTGACAAAATCAAGTGATGAGGTTTATAAAGTCAAAGACTAGGTTCTAAAACACTGCTCTCACTAGAATGGGCCAGGGATAGAGCTCAATGGTTCTGGCACCTGTCTTGCAAGCACAAGGGCATGGGTTCAATCCTCCGCTAACCACATACCATACTGGGTGTGGAGACTCACGCCCAGCAGCAATCAGTACCACATACCACAGGGCCAGGCGGCGGCGTGGTGGCGCACATTTGTAATCCCAGCACTCAGGAGGCAGAGGCAGGAGGATTGCTGTGATATGAGTTTGAGGCTGAGCACAGGACCAGCCTAAACTACAAAGCAAAACCCTGTCTCATAAAAAAAACAACAACAACAAAAAAAGAGAACTAGAATGACATAGAAAAGCTAGCTTGATGGCTTGTTAGTCATCCTCTAGAGTTGTTAGAGTAAAGATCATTGGCCAGGGATTTACTTCAGTGGTTCCAGTGCCTGCCTTGCAAGTGCAAGGGCCCCGGGTTCATCAGTGGTAACCACATACAACAATGCCAGGTGTGGAGTCTCATACCCACCAGCAATCAGAACCACATACTACAGCGCGAGGCATGGTGGCTCATGCCTATAATCCCAGCACTTGGGAGGCAGAGGCAGGAGGACTGCTTTGAGTTTGAGACTGAGCTCAGGGCCAGCCTGAACTATAAAAAGTGAGAGCTTGCCTCAAAAAAGAAAAAAAAAAAAATTAAACTAAAGTAAAGATCATATGAGAGGGCCAGGGATTTAGCTCAATGGTGCTGGCGCCTAACTCACAAGTGCAATATTATCAGTTCAAATGCAATATCATCAGTTCGACTCCTGCTACAAAAAAATAAAACCATATGAGAGCTCTGGTAAGACTTTATAAAGAATGAAACACTTCATAAAAAACAAATTTATGGGCCAGGGATTTAGCTCAGTGGTACTGGCATCTGCCTGGGCAATCCAAATTCAATCCCCGGTAACCATATATGACAATGCCAGGTGTGGTGGCTCAGGCCTGTAATCCCAGCACTCAGGAGATGGAGGCTGGAGGACTGCTGTGAGTTCAAGGCTGGCCGGAGCCACATAATGAGTTCAAGGCCAGCCTGAACTACAAAGTGAGACCCTGTCTTAAAAAAAAAAAAAAAAGAAAAAGAAAAAGAACAAACTTACTTCAGCAGTTGTCCCAGGTATCTAGATCTTTGATAGGCTTCCTCATTTCAAGATATAAAAAATATTTAAGTTTTATTGAATCAAACTTTGGTTGATTAGTCACAAAAAATCTGAAGTCAGATTTCTAGGTTTTTGCCAGATTTCGGATCTACAGAACTCTGAGGTAACTGAATTATCAGGCAAAAAATATCTTGGTGAATTCTTAGCAACATTAGAAAGCATTCATTCACTCCCGGCACTGTGGTTTGTGATATTGATTGCTGCTGGGCGTGAGTCTCCCTGCCCAGTATTGTATGTGGTTACCAGGGGATCAAACCCAGGCCCTTGCACTTGCAAGATAGGCACCTAAACCACTGAGCTAAATCCCCCGCCCACATTCTAACTCATAAGTTCAAGCTGAGCCTGTTCAACTTTAACATTGAAAGAGAACATTATCAGGTCGTGCTCTTTAGATACTCTTAAGGTTATTATAAAAACTTGCACTACTCTTATTCTGCCTCTTTGATGCCTACAGACCCCAAAGTTAGCCACTCATAAAAAAAAGAAAAGCAATCTCACAATCCAAGATGGCAGGTCATCAGTGAGTGGCCCTTCTCTGACCCTGGAGAGGTGTGATTCACTGATGGAAGTAACTTTGTCCAAGAAGAACATCAAAAGGCAGGTTATGCAGTATCAGGCCACAATGAGTCACTGAAGGTAAATCTCTCCTCCCAGAAACCTCTGCTCAAAAGACAGTACTAATAGCTCTTATGCAGGCATTGATTAGGAAAGGCAAAAAGTTAAGTATCTATCCAGACTACAAGTATGCCTTTCTAGAGCTACATGGCAATGCAGTAATCTGGGTCAATCACAATCTTTTACATCCCCTTTTTTTTTTTTGACACAGGATCTCGCTTTGTAGTTCAGGCTGGTCCTGAGCTCAGCCTCCAGCTCTCATCATAGCAGTCCTCCTGCCTCTGCCTCCCAAGTGCTGGAATTACAGGAGTGAGCCACCACGCCTGGCACTGTGGTGTCTGGTACTGATTGCAGCTGGGCGTGAGTCTCCCTGCCCAGTATTGTATGTGGTTACCAGGGGATCAAACCCACGCCCTTGCACTTGCAAGATAGGCACTGGAACCACTGAGCTAAATCCCCCACCCACACTCTAACTTTCTAAAAGCTTTAAGTAATACATAAAAAACCAGGAGTAACTCTGAGAGGATGAGACACAAGAATCATAAGTTCAAGCTGAGCCTGTTCAACTTTAACATTGAAAGAGAACATTAACAGTAACAAACTGATGAAGACTCAATGACAAAGCAATTTAAACTGGTGGAGAAATCAAGGCAAAGGCAAGGCAAGGCAAACATTCACAGCATGCATCTGCAGTTTAGACAATAGAACTTTTTCTAATAGGAGAAAACATGCATATGTGCCCACACACACACACACACACACACACACACACACACAGAAAGCAACAGAGCAAGCGAGTAGAACAGAAATGATCCACACATCCAGAGTAGTAAATAGAAGCTTATTGCTATCAAGAGATTAAGAAATTGTGCAAAGAACAAGCACTGGGGATAGCCCTTCCAAACACATCCTCAGACCAAAATAACTGCTAAATATGATAAACAACCTATTCCAGTACTTGGAGCTGGCTCTTCTACAAGGTTGCAGGAAAACAGTATACAGCCATCTGCCTATAAAAATCCTGGTTCTCACACATGTCAGTTTATATTCCAAAATAATAATTATTAGTAGTATTCCTAAAGACAAATTTAAACAGTGAAAGTCCACCTTATTCATAAGGATGGCCATTAGCAAATACTCAAAAAACAACAAATACAGAAGTTATGAGAGCAGGTGGGGAGGAGAAGAACCCTTATACATTGACAGAAATGTAAGCGAGTATAAACACTTTGGGAATCAGTATGGAGATTTCTTTAAAAAACTACAAATAGAAATTCTATTTGATCTAGCTATATGTCTCCTGGATACCATCCCAAAAGGGCCAAAGTTATCCTACCACAGTGATACATACATCACATGTACTTATGTTTATAGCGGTAGAACTCACAACAGCTAAATCATGAAGGTAGCCTATAATCCCATTAACTAATTAATGGATAAAGAAAATATAATACAGGGCCGGGGAGTTAGCTCAGTGGTTCCGGCGCCTGTCTTGCAAGCGCAAGGTCCCAGGTTCGATTCCCCGGCAACCACATACAATACTGAGCGTGGAGACTCACCCCAGCAGCAACCCGTACCACACACCACAGTGCCAGGAGTGGTGGCTCACGCCTGTAATCCCAGCACTCAGGAAGCAGAGGCAGGAGGATTGCTGTGATGTGAGTTGGAGGCTGAGCTCAGGGCCAGCCTGAACTACAAAGCAAGACCCTGTCTCAAAAAAAAAAAAAAGAAAAGAAAAGAAAATACATAAACACACACAATGGAATATTGCTTGGCCATAAAGAATGATAAACTTGGGTCATCTGTAGAAAAACTGATGGGTTGGGAGGCTAGAATGCTAAGTGAAATGTCAGTCACAAAAGGATAAATATTGCATGATGTCTCTAATGTAAGGGACCCAATATAAAACAATTCAAAAGAATAAAACAAAGAACCATATTAAAAAAACAGAGGTAAGCTCTACAGAGAAAGGAAGAGGATCTAGGGAGTGGAGAAAACAGGGAGCAAACATATGCTAATTAAAAAAATGTTTGAACTGGGCACAATAGTATACACCTTTGATACCAGCTACTTGAAAGGCTGAGATGGGAGAATCGCTTGAGCCCAGAAGTTCAAGAGCAGCCTCAACAAGAGATCCTGTCTCAAAAAAGAAAGCCTGGATAACAGGAGTCTGAGTATGGTCACACATGCCTGTAATTCCAGTATTCTGGAAGATCAGGTGAGAGGATCACAATTTTGAAGCCAGCCTAGACTACACAGCAAGACTCTGTCTTAAAAAAAAAAAAACATTAGGATAAATTATATGGTCACCTTTCAAAGTCGGGTCCTCTTTGTTTTGACTAACAAGGGAGGAAGGCCTGCATTATTATTCCCCCTCAACACCCATCCTCACAAAAAAATAATTACTAGCCAAAAAGGAATGAAAACTCATGTCAGCTTTGTAAGTCAATCAACCTCCAGGATTTCATAAATATAAATGAATCAAAAGACACTATGAAACACTTTTTTTGAAAAAGAAAAAAGTAAAATAAGATGGCCAATATGAACAAATATGACAAGTACAATAACAGCATCAAAAATTTCAATCTCAAATGTATGTATATAAACACAGAGGAAGGTTTTAAGGCAACTGCATTAGTTAAGAATTCATAATTTAAAAGTCAAATATTCTGGAAGAATTCATGTAGAAAATGATTAAGTATCCAGTACAAAAATATATATACTATTCACACATTCCCTCTCAAAACCACTGAAAGGTAATATGCATATGTTTAACAGTGAAATATACATATATGTCTCATATGTATAAATAAATATACACTCATATAACTTATCTCCTTACATTTCTGAGCTCTGATTTCCACGAAAAACTACAACCTGAAAACCAAAACAAAGAAACAATCAATCTGAATCAAACTTAAGCTTAAGCTTCAATAAATCTGTAAAACGGGGTTAGTAGAAGTCCACAATTTAAATTATGGTATTTTGTATATTAATTTAGAAGATGTATGCAATGTACTGAAAAACCTAGCTGGCTAAAAACAGTCACCAAATAAATATTGACTAGTGTTATTATTTGTGGAAAATAAAAGGATTACTAAAATAAATTCAATGGAAGTAAATGGAGTAAAAATTTGAACAAGGGGCCAGGGATTTAGCTCAATGGTTCTGGTGCCTGCCTTGCAAGTGGAAGGGCCTGGGTTCAATTCCCAGTAACCACATACAACAATGCCAGGCATGGAGACTCATGCCTGCCAGCAATCACAACCACATACCACAGTGCTAGGTATGGTGGCTTACTCCTATAATCCCACCACTTGGGAGACAGAGAGAGAAGGATTGCTGTGAGTTCAAGGCTGAGCTCAGGGTGAGCCTGAATTACAAAAGTGGGACTCGATTTCAAGAAAAAAATTTGAAGAGAGCTGGGAATGTAGCTCAATGGTGCAGCCACCTACCTCACAACCTCAAGGTCCTGAGTTTGTTCCCCAGTACCACAAAAAAATCAATCAATCAAGTGAAGAAATCTGTCATAATGAGAGAATAAACGTTGTGGGGGATATATATCATATATATGATCACATATAAACATATAAAGAAACTACGGATTGATCTAGCAACATTATCAAGATTCCTTCCCCCAAAAGGACTTTTTTTAAAAATGTGAAACAACAGTAGGAGAAAACGAGAAATTTTCAGCAATTAAGGGAAAGGAGGATGCAACATGGCAGATTAACTGCTAATAAAGAAAAATAAGTTTTTGGAATTTTTTTTATTTTTTGAGACAGGGTCTCATTTTTATAGTTCAGGCTGGCCCTAAACTCACCATGTAGCACAAGTTAGCCTTGACCTCATAGCAATCTTCCTGCATCTGCCTCCCGAGTGCTGGGATTACAGGCGTAAACTACCATGCCTGGGATTGTGATATGTGGTGCCAAAGACTGAACTCAGGACCTTGCACTTGCCAGGCAGATGCTGGAACCACTGAGCTAAATCCCTAGCCTGGCTTTTGGAATTTTTAATCTACTACACATGACAGCAGAAGAGAGCAAAATTCTAAGGCTAAATTATTTTCAACCTTGAATTTTACACCCAAACAAATAAATGTTAAAGTGAACGAGGATATTTTGTGATTTAAAAGGTGAAGAAACCAGCTGAGCTTGGGAAATACACCTGTAATACCAGCATTAGCAGGGTGGATACAGGAGGATATTCTAGGCCAGAGGAAAGTCTTAAATCTAAAGGTGAAGAAACTACCCCCAGTTAGTCAAAATCGTGTACTTTTAAAAACTTAACCTTTATTAACACGTTAACTGAGGTTCTAAAACAACTTGCTTACTTTTCTGGTCCAAAAAGTATGTATTCTGAGTTTATTTCCCTGAGATCTAAATTGAGGTGTATATAATTTGCAGATTTTTTTGATTCTCACAATTTAACATGTTGTATTATTAAATTATATTCATCCCAAGAGCTAGGGGGACAAATCAGTGGTTTTATAAAGTTTTAAAAAAGACTGCACTTAAGGTATGCAAAGTATAATCTTTAATATTTAAATTTGATTCCTATTTGAGAAAACTAGTCTGCAATGTCATGTTCTGATATTTTTCGCAAGCACGGTTTTACTCTACACAAACTTTAAGAACTTTAAAGTACAGATTCAGAAAAAAATCAATACAGTACATTACATGTTATGTTTAAAAATTAGAAATGTCTCCACATTAGTCAAAATAGTCTTTCTTGAAACACAGGCAAAGACGAGAAACCCCCAAATTAACAGAAGTTTGTGCACAATCTTTTTGAGATTTAGAAAGGCAGGGAAGAAATGGAAAAGAACCCTCACCTTAGTCTCCAGGACCAAAACATATTCAGAGAGTGCTTAAACGACTGCTTCTTTAAATTAACACTAATATGCCTTGTCGTTCCTGGAAATTTAAAGCAACAGCTTTCCTGAAAAAACAAACGTCACCACTGTTCCCCAGCATTCGAGGCTTTAAGAAGCAGAAGCAGTAGAGTTCTGGACAGACGCAGCCTGCCTGGCCTGCCTGCCGCCCGTCCCGGATCAACGAAGTTATGCGAAGTGACTAACTCGTGACAGCCTCGAGTGCTGGAGGCTGGCCACCACTTTCAGGTCTCAGGGCTCCACTAGCAGCCTGACCCAGGACGGCTTGATGCCCTGATCTCACCTCTGGACCAAGGTTTGGAACCAGGAGGCTAGAGTGACAGGTCAGAGTCTTGCGGGGTTTGCCACCCACCGTCAATCCTGGGATGGGATTTTGGATGGGTGGGAGACCCTCCGATATAGGTCAACAATCATAAAACACTCGAGCCCATGGCATTTAGATGATGCCAGGTCGAGCACTAGTGGAAAACTCGAAAATCTAAGGTCACGATAGATCTGGCAGTCCCACCCGGGGCGGAGTTTTAGGATGGAAAAAACTGGGTCAGCAGTCCGAGAGGACCGGGCCCGCCCTAAACGCAATGTCGGTTCCGGGAGACTCCTGGGGTTAGGGGTCACAGGTTA
>PVIR01042678.1:0-12126 GCA_004026965.1 Petromus typicus | reverse complement strand
GGCAGCTGATGATGTTTGCCATGGGGCAGTGCCAGCTTGGGCATTTACCGCCCTGGGTTCAATAGAAGAAAGAAGATGGGGTAAAAAAGAGAACAACAGTTTTTACTTGGATGCTAGTACACATTTATTTTGTTTTTGAAAAACAATTTTAGGAATTTTAGAATCCTTGCAGTTATTAGAGCTTTTCTTGTCGGTATTCACTTTGTAATCCTTTTTTTTTTTCACATTTCCACTTTAAAGCCACAGGGTCGACTGGCTGATGATACCTCTATTGCCGCTGCGTGATAACCAGGCCAGTCCGGGCAGTTCGTACAGAGGAGCAAAGCAGAGCTTGTGGGTGTTGCATTGTGTCCTATAGCTTTGATCATGGTAAAAAGTTAACCTTTTCTATTTTTGAACGGATATTATACCAACTATTCAGAGGAACTCATACTTAAAATACTATGAAAATCATCCTCTCTTGTAATTTCAGTAATAAATTTTGAAACCTGTCAGTGCACCATACAAATATGTCAGACTGTTGTGTTACTAATGAAAGGCATTTTATGAAGAGTGCATAATTTCATAATAGTGATTTGTACGTGCAGTAGCAGAGGGAAAGTAAGAATCCCAAATAGGACCGGACAGAGGAGAATGTACCAGTCTGCACAGAGAGCACAGGCAAAGTTCTGAATCCCTTCTGAACCTCCTACAGAGACGGCCCAACTGGAGCTGATCCATGCTTGTGAACGTAGTATGTGTTCAGAGCGCAGGCCACGGCAGACCACGGTGTGTGCCCGAGGAAAGAAAGCTCCAGAGAGTTGTGGTGAAAGTGATTTAATTAGAACGTGTCAGAATATTTTTGCTTGCTATCAGAAAGTTTCCAGTAGATTCCATCTACAACAGAGTGAATCATTCATGAATCAGCTCTATTTTTGAAAGGGTTAGAAATGTAAAGGTCTTATTATAAGCATAACTTTGTAAATAAAAATTCTGGAGAATGACACACTGAATATGTGCTGTCAGTTGTGCCGTCTCGAACTAGCTAAAACTCTTGAAAATTAATACAGATAAAAATCATAGGGTAAAATTTTGCTCTGTTAAAATATCTTAATTTAAAATTACCTGATTTCTTGGACATTTTTGTATTTAAAAGGTGGAAAGGTTATAAAAAGGAAACAGTGATGTAAGTAAATACGTTCTGTTTCAGATATATTTGTGTACATCTTTTAGTTATTCTGAGCTTGTTTCATTTGAGTGTCACAAAATAGCTATTACCAAGAACACAGTTACATGTGGTATAATGAAGAGGACAGGATTGTGAAACCGGGCACAGTAGGTCTGTCTGTAGGCTGAGGTGGGAGGACCGGAAGTGGGAGCTTAGTCTGCACATGCTTACCTATGACAAGACAGACTCTCCCCGGAGGACGGGAGTTCCCCACAGATTGCAGCTTTTCAGGTATGTGCTTTGGGGGCCTGACTGGAATTGACAGTGGGAATCAAATCCCACCTCTTCTGGCCCTGACTTTAAGTTCCTCCCTCTCGTTTACCTCAGTGTTCTCATGTGTAAGAAGTAAGTGATAATAAGGCTGTTTTCACAGGCCTGTTAAGAGATTGGTAGAGTAATACCTGAGAAGGGCGTGCAGCAGTGCCTGGACCCCCAAAGTTCATGCCCAGCCAGGGTTGTCTGTGTTATTACTTTTTTGATAGGAAGGCTGATGGAGATATTTGTGTAGCTTCCGAAGAGGTCCATGTTATCAGAAATTACTGATCTGTTTTCCATAGTTGAGTACATACATAAATACTGTAAACAAAAATTTATGAAATAATTCTGTATATTCATATTTATATCCTCTGTGTTTTGTTGTAACTTGCCAAATTGATTTTGCGACCCACTCACAGGATGTAAACTGCCGTTTGAAAAATACTGGGCAGTGATCTTTAAGGTCCATTTGAATTCAAAGAAACTTTGCTGCAGCGCAAGTGTCATAAAGGTCTTAAATGTTAGCTGTTGAGAGCTAACGTTGTCAAGCATGAAGTATGTGCTCAGATGAGTGCCTGATGTATAAGTTAAAATTAACGTTGATGTCAGTGTGATTTATTTAACTGTCTTCTACTGTAAATATGACAAATAAACAAGTCTGTGTTTCTCTTGATCTTTCTTACGAGTTGGTGATGAGTAACTTTTTGCCAGCCTGAATTCTCCCCTGTCGTATATTCTCCTATGAAGAAGTTTTGTTTACATTTTGCAACTGAAAATTTTAATTCAGAATATGTACAATCTTGGTCTAACTTGGGTACATAAATCAAAACCATCATCGCAGTGCAGGGGCTTCAGGTTCATTGAGGTGTTATGTGTCAAGAAGAACCGTAGTCTTTCTCCACTGCCATTGGGCCATCAACCCTCATCATTTGTCTCTTGTGAAAACCTCTCCTGGCTGTCTTTGTCTTTGTCTTCTGTTACCATTTGGCCCTCAGCACTACTCTACACCAGCACTCACTATTCAGGGGTGAAAAGTTTTCATTAAGGTTCTCTTAATTGGGGTGTGTTAATATAAAAGCTTCACTCGTGTGTAATACTAGTGGATAATCCAAGGATTAGGATGAGAATCATATCTTTGGGAGGGGAAAAAAAAAATCCTAAATTGCTTAATTTTGTAGTTTTTGCCATCCTACAAAAACCAACTTGTGACTATGATCCCCTCAACTCAGCTTTTCTAGTAAAGTCTTAATAGATTTGTTATCTTTGAAGCCCTTGAAGAATTAAGAGGGTTTAGTTACCTGAAGAAAATATTATTTTTGCTTTAATTCATTCATTTCTTTCTGGCCAAGTTACCTGCATCCAGAATATAAAGGGTTCAGTTGATGGTCTTCTTACGAATAGTATTAAAAGTCCCAGCTGTAATTTCTGTGCGAGCATTGCAGTGGGAGAGCTTTTCAGGCAGAAATCCAGCACGTGGTGAAGTTAAACTCACCTTTATAAAGGTGGTCCAGTGGTCCTGGGGAATATCCTTTTGAAGTTCCCCTGAGCCTCACAATCCAGAAAAGGAACACAGAGTTTCCCAACTCCTGGTTTAAAGATGACTTAGCAGTAGGTAGTATTTTTTAATGCTAAATAGTACTGACTAATTTTCAAGAATAGGCATGTGCACCATTAGTAATTAGAGACTGTCATGCAGATGTATGATATTGAACAGAGATGTATACATTTCTCCCCACCTTGTGGTGCTAGGGATCAAACCCAGGGCCTTGCACTTGCTAAGGAAGGGCTGTACCAGTGAACTACACTCCAGCCCCTGTGCCTTGTCTTCTCCCTCCCACATATTCATGCTTTGTGGATTCCCCTTCAGGCCCAAAGCATCTCTAGATGGAGCATTATAAATGGCTGCTAAGGAAAAACCACCAACCCTGGGCAGTAAAACGGGAAAAAAAATCATGCTTTCTTTGGTTTCAATATTCCTGACTAACTTTATCTTGCAGATTAAGTCAACTCTGAGTCACTCTTAAACCAGTTTTGAAGAGTGACACACCCTTTACTGAGCCCCGTTACCATCTTGCCCTTTTAGGGGACTGCCATTCTCAGGCTTAGCTACTGCAAAGCTCTGTGGGGTTCACTAAATGAGTACAAAGTCCCATGTTTTTATGAAAAACAAAAAGTATATTTACATATATTCAGGTTCTGCTCAGATCAAATTTGTGAGAAACTTTCCCTTCCAGTCAATTTGCTTTAAGCCTGAGAACAAAAGCAAACGATCACAAGGCCTTATTGTTCCTGCTTTCTGAAGCATATTTTCTCAGAGGGGAAGTAGAAGTAAAGTCAGAACTGCCAACGGGCCCGCATTTCAGGCTATATGCACTGTGCAAATTATAGCCTGAGCATAATTTTTTTCCCCATCACTGAAAGAATGTAAAACTCTTAGCGGCTTTGGAGTTGATCTTTCATTTACAGAACATACCCTACCCAAATTCATCTGCATGCCTGGAGAATGGGAACTTAACACGTACTGTGTTTATTTTGCTCGTTGGCATTTCTAAACTGCGGCTCACTTTCTCAAATGATAGCTCCTCCAATGAGTGTGCTACAATGTGCTGGACACATATGGCCTTATTTAATATTTTGTAAAAGGTAGTGTGGTGTAGGCATTCTTACGCCAATTTTAATGTGGAAATTGTGGCGCAGAAGGTTCTAAGAATTTGCCCAGTGTTCCAGGTGTCAGCAGAACAGGTGGTTTCAGTGCATCGGGCAGCCAAGGGCGTGGCTGGGCGGCGCATGCCCAGCTGGGTTCTTTCACACTGTGGGAATCAGCTGGGTTAGGGGCCTGACCCCCAGGCGAAGCTGATAGGCTGTAGGGCAACCGGGCCTCTCTTCCTGAGTCTAGGCCCTTTCCTCATGTCCGTTGGGCCCCCTCACAGCCTGGCAGTCAGAATGGGGCTGCTTACATGGCAGTACCAAGCTCTAGTAAGAAGGAGCCAACCATCAGGAAGCTGCATTGCCTTTTTTCAACCCCTTCTACTACCACTAGTCACTTCCTGTACATCACAAGTCCTGTCAGATTCAAGGGGACTAGACAGCAGCTACCCAGAAGGGGTGGGACAGGAGATAATTACTTTGGAAATTAGAGTAGCCACACCTCTTGACAGGAGTGGATTTAACTGCTGAAGGACACGGCCCCACTAAACAAAGGAGTCTGGTGAGTATGTGTTTGAGGCCTGAAACACGTGGCATTGTATGGATTCAGATCTATGCTTAAATCTCCTTCAAGAGAATTCCTTTGCTTTACTTAGATGTTGATGGCCCAGTTTCTCTGCAGTTTGGTAAAGCCACAAAGGAACAACCCCTGTTCAAGAAGACTACTGTCTAGTAGGAGAAACCGCCATGCAGTACAGTGTGATAAATGAGTAGATGTTTGCACAAGACTTCGGAACTGATGAGGTGTCTGGGATTTGCTTACACTCCACAAGCTGGTGTGATGGCTCATGCCTGTGATTCCGGCATGTGGGTGGCTAAGGCAGGAGAATTGCAAGTCTGAGCCTCAGCAATTTAGCAAGACCTGGTCTCAATGACAAGAGAGAAGGAGGGAGGGAGAGAGAGGATGAATGAGTGTAATTATTAAGAAAGGTACCTGGTGCTCATTATACTATATTTTCTTTTTTCAGATATATTTGGGAATTCCTTTACAAAAATAACAAAAATCCCAGGTAGCAAGGAGGCCCAGGGGAAGTGAATCCTGTTACAGAATGTGAGCCTTATGCAAAGGCAACAGAGCCATCTTTGTTTTCACATTCAGAATAAACTTCCCCTGTCTTTTCTTGTACAGAAAGGCATTTCCATCACCCAGGAACAGATAGCATTATGTGAGCCAAATGTTGGAGGACATAACAGTTTGTCAAACAAACAATGCAAAGAACATTCAGGTGATGAAGGGCAAGCTGGCAGCCAACCCTGTGCGCATGCAGCGAGCCAGCTGCTGCCAACACAGTTTGAGTAAAGCTGGCATGTGTCCCTGCCCTAGACGTGCACACTCCCAGGTACAGGAATGCAAGGGAGACTGAACGACACCCAGAGGCTTGCTGCTGCCTCCACGCCTCTTCTGGGGGTGGAGTTTTTCCTCTTGGAATTCAAGGATTCTTAGGTGAAGTTTTATCTTCCTTCTGATAATGCTAATTAGGTTAAAGAATTATAGTTTGAAAGTGATCCCTGGCACTAATTCAACAAAGCATTATCTCAACAAAAGACTGGATCCTCATTCTTGCCAGCTTTAGCAGGAGAAAACAAGCTTGTGGTTGAGGATGGATATCTGTTTCTGACACGAGTTCCCTGATAACTATTTTTTTCAGTTGTATCCTGCTAGTGTGTTATCAGAGGTATCTGAGATCACCAGTTTGCTATAACTACCCACAACACCATTCTGAGGATCAAACCAAGCATGTCCTACCACTGAGCTCTATCTCTAGATGCCTTCTTTATTATTTGAGACATGGTCTTCCTAGTTTTGTGAGTGGAACTTGAACTTGCAATCCTTTTGCCTCAGCCTCTTTCACTGCTAGATATTTTCTCCACTTCTGATTTCCATCCTTCATTTTACTTTTTTTTTTTTTTTTTTTTTTTTTAGGTTTTTTGAGACAGGGTCTTGCTTTGTGGTTCAGGCTGGCCCTGAGCTCAGCCTCAAACTCACATCACAGCAATCCTCCTGCCTCTGCCTCCCGAGTGCTGGGATTACAGGCGTGAGCCACCATGCCCAGCACTGTGGTATGTGGTACTGGTTGCTGCTGGGTGTGAGTCTCCACACCCAGTATTGTTATGTGGTTACCGGGGAATTGAACCCGGGCCCTTGTGCTTGCAAGACAGGCGCCGGAACCACTGAGCTAACTCCCCGGCCCTTCATTTTACTTTTTTATTGTAAAAATTTCCAGACATACACAGAAGTGAACATACTTCTTTGGTGGACTATAACAAACTTCTATGTTTCAGCTGCAACCATTAATACTTTGCCATGTATTGTCCATCCTTCTCTTAAGCCATTTCATCCACAGACAAACATACTTTAAAAAAAGTAATAAAGCCACAGTGCATTTCATCTTCTTGTAAATCAATGAGTCCTTGAGGTTGCCCAAAATACACTATACATACAGTTCTCCCTGAGGGACCAAGCAATCTTGTACAGCTGATTTGTTTGAATTGGGATGCAGACAAGGCCTGTCTTTATATTTAGCTATATCTGAGGTCATCAGTGTCACACGGTACAGAGCAGCCCTTTGCCCATTTGTGTCCAGTATCACTGATTTCTTGAGGAATTGGAATCTGTAAAAAGTATCCCATATTCTGGATTTGGCTGATGGCTCCCCCCCGGGTGTTTATGTGTCCTGTTGCTCTACTTCCTGTGTTGGGAGTTGGCAGCTTCAAATCTTCCTTTCCTTCTTCCTTCACCCTTCTCTCACTCCGGCTGAATCATTTTCAGTCTTTCTCGGATTGATCCAGGGAGTAGAGCTGATAGCCCAATCTATTATGAGGTTCAACACCTGTCTGTGGTAAGTGCCTGAATCATTCATTTAAACAGAAGTTGGAAAATGTAATCTTAAAATGCTACTTTGCTTTTACTAACTAGAATTCTTTATTTCCTCTTCTGTTGGGTATATGTAATTGTTTTAAAATAATTCCCATAGAATTATTATGAAATTATAAAATAGCTCCTATAGAAAAGAGAATTTCTCATAACAATTTTTTATAGTTTTATAGTGATTAAAGAGTTGGTACCTGGGCTGGGGAGTTAGCTCAGTGGTTCTGGCACCTGTCTTGCAAGCGCAAGGACCTGGGTTTGATGCCCGGTAACCACATACCATACTGGGCGTGGAGACTCACGCCCAGCAGCAACCAGTACCACATACCACAGTGCCGGGCATGGTGGCTCACGCCTGTAATCCCAGCACTCGGGAGGCAGAGGCAGGAGGATTGTGATGTGAGTTTGAGGCTGAGCTCAGGGCCAGCCTGAACCACAAAGCGAGACCCTGTCTCAAAAAACCTAAAAAAAAAGAGTTGGTACCTTCACAATCTCTAAAATTACTCTATAGCCTTAAGTTTTCCTGCACCCTTCCTTTTTCTCCTTAATTTTTAAGATGATAGTGTCAGGTAGACTTGGTGGCACGTGCTTATAATTCCAGTAATCAGGAGGCAGAGGCAGAAGGATCTGGAGTTCCAAGCTAGCTAGGTTACATAGGGAGATCTCATCTTTCAGAGAAAAAAAGAGAAGTAGTTGGAAGACAAGGAGAAGGAGGAAGAGGAGGAGGAAAAAGAAGGAGGAGGTGAGAAGGGGGAAATTAATGAAGCATCAGGGACAGCCAGGTAGAGAGCGAGCTTGGGCCCGTGTGGTAACATTCTGGTACTTTGGTGGCAGCTGATACCTTCTTTATGGACAGATAGTCCTTGACCTCTTTGAACAATACAGTTTACAAGGAATTTTCATTGTAAAGATAAAATCAACCAGATACTTCTGCAGACACAAATCTCACCCACCATGCAATTAGTCGAGGTCAGCTCATGGCTGTTGCCAGTGATCACCTTGTGTAATCAGAGCAAACCTTGACGGGGAGGAAGGATTAATAAGTGCATTGTGGGTTAATTCTTTGGAAAATAAACAGTCCCTGCACAATAGCTTCCACCACACACCGGCACTGAAAATGCACACAACTATTCCTGGCCACATTGTGTTTGGGAATCAGTCTTCTTCCCCTGGGTAGCAGTGTTTTCTGTCAACTTTGCTGGAGGCTGCTAGCATTGCCTCTCTTTCACTTACAGAAAATAAAACTAGAGTGGCCTCTGTGGAGAAGTTCACTACATACTGCTCAAGTTCTTTTGCACAAAAAGTACTCAGTCTCACCAGCCAGGGTGACAAGGTTGGCTGGTTCCAAGTTAGTGGAGCATATTGAAATTTCCAAAGTGGTCCGACAGGCCGGGTGACTTCGGGACAATAAGCTTTTATGTTTTAAACTAGGAACCTAGCTGTAACTAAGGAAGAGATTTTCTTGTACTTGGCAAAAAAAAAAGAATAAAACTGGTGAGTGTTGGGTGCAGGGCTGTCCTGCTGTGGCCACCCAGGGTTCATTTGCCCTCAGCCCTGCATTTCGGGCAGGACCCTGGGCCACTGCCCCTAGGCTTAGATGGCAAGCCAGTGGGGGCCCCCAGGGTGGAGCTGGGGTGACATCTCCCCCTTCCCCAAGCATGTCCATCCTTGGGAAGCTGCTGGGACCCACCTGCACTTTCCAGTTGGTGCAGCGACTTCCTGGAACCAAGCACAGCTACGGCAGCACAGAGTCTTGACCTCAGGCCTCTGGAGTCTGAATGCCAGGAGTCTTCTCAGGCTTTTGCAAAACTGCTGTAGGAGCTGCTCTAGTTGGGGCCTGGAAATCTCTCACAGACCTTTGTAAAGGGTTGCTTTCCAGCTGTGATGCCACTGGGACAGAATAGAACTTTTAGGAAGTAGCACTAAGTGGGGAGAAGTTAGGTTGTGAGGGTTTGACCTTGGGGAAGAAATTAAGACCACAGTTCCTTTCTGGGTTTCTCTCTGCTCCCTGGTTGTCTGAAGTGATGTTGTGCAGCTCGCCTGCCGTGCACTTCCACTGTGATGGACCACAGACATCGGGCCCAGCCCATCGCAGACTGAATCTGTGAACCCAAATAATCCTCTAAGGAAGTGTTGATTATCTCGGGTATTCTTTTTTTCTTTAAGGTTTTTTGAGACAGGGTCTTGCTTTGTGGTTCAGGCTGGCCCTGAGCTCAGCCTCAAACTCATATCACAGCAATCCTCCTGCCTCTGCCTCCCAAGTGCTGGGATTACAGGCGTGAGCCACCACGCCTGGCATTGTGGTTTGTGGTATGTGGTACTGGTTGCTGCTGGGTGTGAGTCTCCACACCCAGTATGGTATGTGGTAACCGAGGATCGAACCCGGGTCCTTGTGGTTGCAAGGCAGGTGCCAGAACCACTGAGCTAACTCCCCAGCCCATATCTCGGGTATTCTATTAGAGCGATGGGAAGCTGACTAACACATGGAATAAGCATGTTACCTTTTCTTTCCAGGAGGAAGGACTTGTTCAGATCTCCCAGCCATGCAGTAGGGCTGGGGGGATGCTGTGGCCCTTCTACCCATTTCCCTCTAACACCTTCCACGCTTCCCATGTCTCTACATCAGATGCCCAAGTGAAGCTGAGAAACTGCTTTCTAGAGTTGGCCGGTAAATGACAACAAAAATCAGAAGCCTTGGTTACTTGTCCTACCTGGAAGTTTCTAAGTCTCATGACAACAAAGTCTTGAAAACCCAAAGCACAAATGACTCCTAGTGTGTCCTTTTCCCATCTTGCCAGCTCCATGAAAATTTGGGATGTGCCTTGCAGAGTGATAATTTCTGTCAAAGTGAGCACAAGAAATTGTCCAGACACCTCAGTCAGATAGACCTGTGTGATTGCATAAATCAGACCCCACAAGCTGACCAATCCTACTTCCCTTTGCAGTAGTCTCTTTATCTTTTATAGAGCTCTGTTTCTACACCTCGCATGCTAGAAATATCTGCTGAAATGTCTTTTTCCGACAGTAGAAAATAGTGACTCAGGGCTTTTCCAATGAGAGGAGGATGCAGGCAGCGTTTTGCTTTCTGGTAACTTTTTCAAAACTCCGAAAGCATTTTCATTGATCAGAAAAACGGAAATTGAGTCACTTAAGGCCTATAGCACCTGAACTGTTTAGTAGTAGAGGCTGGACAATGGACCTGACAGATGAAATTCATTTTTCCTCTTCTTCTCTTGTTCTTTGTGTCTCCAAAATCTCAGTGTGTGACATAACTGAGTTTCCTGCATTTGGAGCTATCCCTTGGTGTAAGGAACAGTCAGAGGTAGGAAGGGGACTACACGCTGCAGCCCCTATGCACACCCAGCTTTGGGGCTGGTGGTCATGTCACCAGGACAAGGCCTGAGGACTTTCCCAAAGCAGAAATAAGGAGCCCAAGCTGCCTTGCCCTTAGGATAATTGTCCCTGTGATAGATAAAGGGTTTTCAGGACCAATCAGTAAGGGCTGTTTGGTTTTTATTTTTTTGAGAATGATGCTATGTGGCTCAAGCTGCCCTGGGGTCACCCTGTACCCAGGGTTGGCCCCTAATACATGGTGAGTCCCCCCGCCTCAGCTTCCTGCTTGCTGGGATTCCAGGTGTGTGCCACCACATCCAGCAAGAAGGCTTTCATTGGGCACACATTTAGGTGCACACTCAAAAACATAGCGTGAGCTTTCTAAAGAAAGAAATACATTATTTCCTGGGATGAGGAACATTTATGCTCTCTCAACAAAGTAGAAATCCCGGGAAAATATGGCCTGCTTTACACATTTGATCCTGATTTTTTTTGTTTGTTTGGTTTTTTTGGTGGGGATTTTAAACATCTTCGGATTCCCTCAACCTGTTCCTTTAACTTAGGGTCAAGTTCTTGCTCTTTACTTTCCTAATGAAGCCATTTCATAGACTTTTAGTAGTTCTAAGGAATTCTGAGTGTGTTGGCTCTGGAAGGGAAGAAGCCTAAATTCAACCGAAGGAATACAGATTTGTATCACCTTGGATGACTTTGACTGGGTCCTGGAAGTTGCAGTGCTGTTAAAAGTACAAGTTACAGTTGTTTCCTTGTTTTCTTCCTACCCATCTTCTGTGTCTTCTGTCCTATCTCAGTCACACTGAGGAAGCCCTCGACAGACAGCGCTGGCACCGGTGAGCCTGTGTTGCACTTGGCTGTGTCTTGCCGGCTGGATGGGATCTCCACATCCCCACAAAACCTACCTGCAAGATTGTGCTCGCTTACTTCGCAGCAAACAGCCAGATACACTATTTTCTCATCAAGAACAAGGTGCTAGGCTGAGTCCCTGCAATCGCAGGTAGCTAGAGCCCTGGATTTCTCTGTCATTCATTCTTCCAATGCCCCATTCCTGGCAGGTGTGCCTAGTAGAGCCCTCATGAGGAGCTGCTCCACCCACATATGGCTCCTGAGGAAAGCACTCGCACATTTCAAATGGAAGACATTTCCACAGTTTTTTCAGTGCCAAGTATCAAATTCAGGGTGCCCCGTATCGCTGAGCTTCACCCCAGCCCTTTTAGTTCTTGTTTTGTGGCAGCCTCACTAAGGTGGCGGGGCTGGCCTTAGATTCTCCTGCTTCAGCTGTTGCCGGAGGGGGATACATTGTACTTTGCAGTCCCAGCAAGGTCACAGGGGCTCTACCTATTCTTCATGCAGCCATGGGGCTGTGGCAGTGCCCGGACATGCCTGTGCCTCGTGGGCATCATCAGACAGCACTGGCCTTCTGCTGTTGGCCTCTGGCTTCCTGTGTCACACTTAGCCTTTGCAGCACAGGAGGGAGACTCAGGAACTTCTGTCTCATGGGGCAGCCCCTGATGCTGCAGGTGGGCAGAGAAAGGAGCCAGTGTGTCTTGAGATCAGATTTCCCAGTGGCTGTCTGGAGAAGACCCACCAAGATAGCAGATGAGGGAGGCCGTGGCAAATAGAAATCAGGGATCATTTCTCTCTTCCTTCTCTGTGTGGTCTTAGGACATCGGGTTTATTCAGCCTCTCTGGGAGACTGAGAAGTAGCTCCGTGATGCTCTTGCCAGGATTCTCCCTGTTT
>PVIR01042677.1:0-12125 GCA_004026965.1 Petromus typicus | reverse complement strand
GAACGTGAAAGGGCCCCGAAGGCACTGGAGAGAACTGAGCTCTGGTCCCCAGCGTCCAAGGGAGACTCAACTTCCACCCGTTATGAACAGGAAATACCTATTCAACCTCTGACTTCCAACAGTGTATATACTATTTGCTGTTTTTTTTTTTTTTAGGTTTTTTGAGACAGGGTCTCGCTTTGTGGTTCAGGCTGGCCCTCAGCTCAGCCTCAAACTCACATCACAATCCTCCTGCCTCTGCCTCCCGAGTGCTGGGATTACAGGCGTGAGCCACCACGCCCGGCACTGTGGTATGTGGTACTGGTTGCTGCTGGGTGACCCACACCCAGTATTGTTATGTGGTTACCGGGGAATCAAACCCGGGCCCTTCCGCTTGCAAGACAGGCGCCGGAACCACTGAGCTAACTCCCCGGCCCTATTTGCTCAGTTTTTGAAAGGTCTCATTATTTTCCAACAGAAAGGCAGGTCTCCTTTCATTTTTGTTAATTAATAAACCTTTATTTTTAGCATTAAAAAAAAATTTTTTTTTCTGTAGAGTTGTTTCATACTTGCTTTGGATCATTTTTTCTGCACTACAGAGAAGTCACTTCTAGCTAGTATTTTTTCTGATTTTTAAAAATCCCTCCTTACTGTTAAAAAATAAATCACATCTGTAACTTAAATGAGCTTGAAAATCAGGGGTTGAAACAAAAACCTGATATACATAGCTACTAGCATTTTTGGTTTTCCTTTTTTATTTTTCCAAGGTAAATGAGAAGTAAAATGTTTCTATTTTTAGCATTTTTATTAGTGTGTTTGCAGTACATTTGTATTCCTGTGGTGTTGATATGAGTACATAATTATTTTCTCTGTTCCATCTTTTTTCTCTTTTTTTTTTTAGGTTTTTTTGAGACAGGGTCTCACTTTGTGGTTCAGGCTGGCCCTGAGCTCAGCCTCCAACTCACATCACAGTAATCCTCCTGCCTCTGCCTCCCGAGTGCTGGGATGACAGGTGTGAGCCACCACGCCCGGCACTGTGGTATGTGGTACTGATTGCTGCTGGGCGTGAGTTTCCACACCTAGTATTGTATGTGGTTACCGAGGATCGAACCCGAGTCCTTGCGCTTACAAGACAGGCGCTGGAACCACTGAGCTAAATCCCCAGCCCTTCTGTTCCATCTTTGATCTCTTTTCCATTTATAAAATATGTCTCTTGGGCCAGGGACTTAGATCAGTGGTTCTGCGCGTCTACCTGACAATTGCAAGGTCCCGAGTTCAATCCCTGGTACCACACACTACAGCGCCAGATGTGGTAGCTCACACCTGTAATCCCAGCACTTGGGAGGCAGAGGCAGGAGGACTGTCAAGATTAGCCTGGGCTGCATAGTGACTTCAGGGCCAGCTTGAACTACAAAATGAGGCCGTCTCAAAAACAAAACAAAAATTTCTCTTAGCTAGCCTGGCGGCACAGACCTGTAATCCCAGAGGCTGAGGCAGGACAACTGCCATGAGTCCAAGGCCAGTATAGACTACGGAGTAAAAGTCCAGCCTGAACTAGTGAGAGCTTGTCTCCAAAAAGCAAAACAAAGCAAGATCTCCCTGCTTCCTATTGTCTTTTATTTTGGTCTTTATAGTTTGAGTTTTTCATATTAAAAAAAAGCCATGAAATACCCAGTGTGACCTGGGCGGGGTATTGAGACAGGGTGTAGTTCAGGGTGGTCTTCCAATTTAGCTTCCTCAGTGATGGGGTCACAGGCGCGTACCACCACACCTGGCTTGTACCTGGTTTCATTTAGGATCACGGTCCCGAGGTTCATCCATTTTCCTACAATTTGGCTTGTTTCTCTGGCAGAACATGTGTAAATATCACATTTTCTTTATCCATTCATCTATTGATGATGTCCGTCTGCTGCTTCTGTTATTTACCTGTTATGTGTTATGAATCTTGCTGCTACAAACAGGAGGGTATATCCAGCCCTTGGGAGACTAAGATAAGATCACAAGCTTGAGACCAGCCTGGGCTAGCTAGTGAGTTCAAGCCCAGCCTGAACTGCACTCTAATAAGACTATCTCAAAACAAAACAAAGCAAAGGGGAAAAGCTGGGTTGAATGGAATTTCTAGTTTTAGTTTTGAGGATTCTCCATAGTTCAACTTCTACTGAAAATTCCTTCATGATTTAAATTTAACTATGTGACATCTTTCAAAAGTACAATCAGTACGGTTTTACTGTATCTTTATTTTCTGATTACACTGAAAAAAAGTTCAAGACAGAACATTCCAATGTTAATAAAAATACTAGTATCAAATGTCAGATTTAGTTTTTAAATACAACCCAAGGTGCTGGATTGGAGGTGGCTCTGTAGTGTCTGCAACTTCTCCGAACCTGTTAAGGCAGATCCCAGACAGGTAGGTCAGACATCGTCAGATCCTGCCCACAGCGTTCATCTGTAAGCACAGTATCTAAACATGGATTCTGAAATAATTCCACATTTAATGCTATTGATCAATAAGTCACTGAGATCTACATTGCTTTTCTCAGAATGTGAACTATCATATAGAACCAGTGTATACTGACAGTGATACTCTTCAGCCTTAGCAAAATTCTCAGTTCTCCCAGGGGAAATGTTAAGACTATATCCGCAACACAGCAGAAATATCCACTACTTCTGCTGTAATCTCAAAGTTTCCTATTACCAGCAACCTGGTGATAGATTTCATGTCAGATGCGAAGACAGAAATTGCTTTGTGAATTATAACTATATTCTCAGGACTGATTCTAGAGCAACTGGCCTTCTGATACACATGCCATAGATACAGACAATTAACAGGTTAAAAAAAAAATCAAGTGACCTGTTTTACATTGATTTTTTTTTAGGTTTTTTTGAGACAGGGTCTTGCTTTGTGGTTCAGGCTGGCCCTGAGCTCAGCCTCCAACTCACATCACAGCAATCCTCCTGCCTCTGGCCCCCAGTGCTGGGATTACAGGCGTGAGCCACCACGCCCAGCAGTGTGGTATGTGGTACTGGTTGCTGCTGGGCGTGAGTCTCTGTGCCCAGTATGGTATGTGGTTACCGGAGATCGAACCCAGGTCCTTTCACTTGTAAGACAGGCGCCGGAACCACTGAGCTAACTCCCCGGCCCTTTACATTGATTTTTAAGGAAAAAAATTCATTAAGAGACACATCTTAGTTTTTAAATATTGAATGATTGTGTAAAAGACTGCAACTGAAAGGACAATTTAGCAGCTCAGATAAAGCTCATGAGGCCACATAGATAGAAAATAAGAAATCACTCCACAGAATTCTCTTATCCTTTAGCCACAGTTTCAATGATTGTATTTCCTGAGCCAAAGAGTCCAGAACATATGGTTTGTATCAGTTTTTCTGTTCTTTCTAGGTGTCAAGGTTTTATTCTCTTTGTGGTACCAAGGACTGAGCCCAGGCCTCAGGTATGCTGGGCCAGCACTCTATCACTTAAGCCACTGGCCTTCTAAAGTGTCCAGGCGGGTCTCATGACACTCCTGCTTCAGCCTCCCGAGTAGCTGAGATTGCAGGTGAGTGCCACCAAACGGGTTTTCTTTTTAACTTTTCAGGCCAAATACTTTGTAACTTCCAAGTATTTTAATGGCTTACGCCAAACTGATAAAATACTTAACATCTGGGATATCCTGGGAAATCTAGCTAATAAGGTCACTAATCGTACAGCAGTGTCACAGCTGAGGGCTCACCCTTTAGTTACTTTATATGAAGGAATGGCTCTTTTCCTTCTTTAATATTTGCTTCAGCAAAGGGTAAAGGGAGGGGGATCAAAGCCCACTGCTTGAGGTTCCGGAAGTAATGCTGTAACCTAAGTAGAAGACAAGCCACCGTGCTACCATGTGACAACTGAGAGCTCCCGCAGGTGGAAGAGTGATTCTAACTCCACAGATGCTGCTCCTGCCGGAGGCCTGTGCGGAAGGGATTCTCTTGCTGGAAAACACTGCTATGACAGTTAGACAGCAACGCATCTGCGAAGGAGGGAGGCAGGCTGCAGTGTGTAAGCATGCAGGCACTCACGCTAAGATTTCTCAGTTTCTTCCCAGTCCCTTTTCAGTGCTGCCACTGAGCTAGGACCCTTGACAGGACGGCAGGTCACTTCACAGGAAATCTTAAAAGGGTTCTGCCCCACTTAAAATACCTTTGCTGGAGCGGGGTGTGGTGGCCCATGGCTGTAATCCCAGGATTCTATCTAGAGGCTGAGACAGGAGGATCACTGTGAGTTTGAGCCAGTCTGGGCTACGGTGTGAGACAATCTCAACCCGGCTTCACCCAAAATCCTTTGCTTAAAAACACACAGCCAGTGATTAGCAATTAACATGTAAAAGTAATTAAGTGCTGAGAAAAAAAAAAAAACAATTTAAGTACTGAGTAGTTAAATTCCATTAATTAGCAAAAGTCATAGCCTAGTAAGATCAGCAGCACTACAAACAGAAGTCATGCTGCACTCCCTAAATTTTTTCTGAATGCTTAACAATGCTTTCAGTATTAATTGCACTTAAGACATATCCTGCTTCAATTAATCTATGAAATCTCTTCATTTTTTCTTCATTTATAAAAGAGGGAAAGGTGACACTATCATTTGCTCTGCAGCTCTATGAATCCAGGAGAGTCCATGCACTCTTCAGCAGGAGGCAGGAGGCGCTGCACACGGCTGCTTCACGCAGCAGGTCAGACAGGCCTCACGACTCTTCAGAGCTTGGACTGCAGGGGCTTCAGGTACTTGTGGTAAGATTCGTGGACCTGCAGGGAAGGGAGAGGAAATACGGGTAAGCAGCCTCCCACGTAAAAGAGCACAGTTGTCTTTCTGGGAGACGGGTGCTTGCTACACAGTTCACACTGGCTTTGAACCTGCAGTCCCTTTCCAGCGAGTGACCTCTCGAGTGCTGGGATTACTACAGGTTGCAGTTGTTTTTAAAAAATGTCTTAGGGTTTGGATCTTACATCTCCCTCAAAAGTCTTATGTATTCGGAGGTGACTGGATCATAAGATGCTTATAATGGTCAATGGATCCATCCTTGAAGGGCTAAGTAGCAGAGTGTGCTGTTAGGAAACGGCGGCTTGTTAGAAAAGGCAAGTGAGTCCCTGGGCGCGTGCGTGACCCACAAGGGTGTATTCTTGTCTCTGATGCTTTCCTTTCTGCTATGACTTGATTTGTTTGTTTTGGTGGTACTGGTGAACTGAACTTGTGACCTGTGCTTTTAAGGCAGGCACAGCGCCACTAAGCTATGTGCCCAGTCCTCTGCTATGACTTGAGCACCTCTTCTCCACCAGAACACACTGCTAAGTGGTGATCAGCCACAAAACAAACCCACCAAGACTGCGCCAAAGTAAATTCCTCTCCCTTTAAGTTGCAGTTGTTGGGTATTTTGTCCTAGTGATGGGAAAGCTGACTAGTACAGTCATTTGCTACATTCAGTGGTAGATGTTTATAATACAGCGCCTGGGAGGCTGAGGCAGGAGTGAGAATTTGAGCCCAGCCTAGGCTACTTTCTGACACTCTGTCTCAAACAAAAAATTGTTTTTTTAAGAGTTGGAGATATAGTTCAGTGTAAAGGCTCTGGGTTTAATCCACAGTATCAAAGGGGGCAGGGTTCAAGGAAATTAAAATCCTGCTGAACTTGTTGCTCAAATTAAGCGGCCACAGAGCTTTTGGGGCTTTTACAGAAGAACTGCTTGTGGAGGGCCTTTCCTGCCTCATTGTTAAATGAAGAACTTCACAGGCCAGGGGTTTATTTAGCTCAGTGGCTCTGTACTCACCTCACAAGCACAAAGAAGGGAGGAGGGGGAGAGAAGGGAGGGAGGAAGGGAGGAAAGAAGGAAGGAAAGAAGGGAGAACTTCCATGGCTTGGGGGAGTGGCTCAGTGGTAGATCACCTTCCTAGCATGTGTAAGGCCCGGGATTAGATGCTCAGCAGTGCAGAGGAGTAAATGAAGAAGGTAGAAAGAGGCAGGAATAGTGGCACACACCTGTAACCCCAGCACGTGGCAGGCTAAGGCCAGAGGAATGGCAGAAATTTGAGGCTGGCCTGGGTTTCACAGTGAGTTCAAAATCGGCCTGAACCCCGGGGAGTTAGCTCAGTGGGTCCGGCGCCTGTCTTGCAAGCTCAAGGGCCCGGGTTTAATTCCCCAGCAACCGTGTACCATACTGGGCATGGAGACTCACACCCAGCAGCAATCAGCACCACATACCACAGTGCCGGGCGTGGTGGCTCACGCCTATAACCCCAGCACTCGGGAGGCAGAGGCGAGAGGATTGCTATGATATGAGTCTGAGGCTGAGCTCAGGGCCAGCCTGAACTACAAAGTAAGACCTTGCCTCAAAAAAATAAAAAATAAAAAAAATAAAAAATCAGCCTGAACCACATACCAAGACCTGATCGTGTTTTAAAAAAAACAAAACCTCCAACAAAGGTGGCAGGATTTGTTTTTACCTCTGTTTTGTTCAGTGGGGATTTCTTGGCCCACTCAAATAAATTTTCATACACATTCCCGTCGTAGCGGCCAAGAACAGAGCCAAGTGTCTCATCCTTAAAATCAAACGCATCAACCAAAGCAACAGCATTGGGGCGGATCACAGTGAGCAACTCCAGTACACGATGGTTCGCTTGGGTGACCTGAGATACTGTCACAATGTTTCCCTAAAAGAAACCAAAGTAAGTTGACAAAAATGTGTATGTAGATATAGACCGGTATTAATATACATAAAACTGTGAAATTTTGGCAATTATTGTTCTTTACAGAATACTGACCTGAAGAAAATCTCCTGCCTTCTGACTGATTCCATACAGAGAATACAAGAGAAATAAATTCCTTAAGACAGCCTGGATGGATTTTTCTTGAACTTTTAGGAGTACATCGGCAAAGAGCTTAACTACGACATAGTGGCAATGTGCCTAGAGAAAAAGAACAGCAGTGAGGAACCTGGGGGACAGGTGCCCAGGTAATATTAGATAGGGCAGAGGAGGGAGAGCACCACCACTGACCTCCGACGCTCGAACAAGGTCAACAGAGGTTAGGTTCCACGCTTCTTCCTTGGTTCTCCTGCGACTTACTTCACTCTGAAGGTTTTTAGCAGCAACATCTACTAATCTGTTAAGAAGCAAAGGAAAAATAGAGATTCAAAGAAATGATCCATGGTAGCCACAGGTCCTCTCATCTATCCCGGCAGCCCTGGTCCCCAGGTCCCCTCAATGCTGCTTCTGCCATCGCGGGCAAACTCACCTGGCTGCACGAAGCTTATATATTTCTGTCAGGCTATCAGGGCTGTTGATATCCACAACGGTCGGCCAGACTGCCACCTGCTGTGGCTGGATGTGCTGACTGGGTAGGTCATTCAAGTAGGACACCAGGCCACACACCAGCTTCCCTGACTGTACTTGATCATAACTCTTCATCAGAAACCTAAAAATCACCAGGGCACGTGCATTTAGTAATCCTACTCCCGAAATGACTGTGGGTCATATGACAGGTGTGTCATACTTGCTAGTTTGACCACACTATAAAATCAGTAAGTCAGGCCAAAAGCAGAACTATGCTTTTCAGAAACAAATACACATATCCTCATGGTGAAGAAAGCGTGGTAAGAGGACCCTGTGAAAAGGATCTGTACCTACAGGAGAAACCAGTTCAACTCTTACCTGGCTGTCTGCAGCATCATGACGGTGTTTTCTCCCTCGAAAGTGCAAGCTGGGGTGAAAGTGACATAAATATTTGGGATGCCACTGCAATGAGAATAGCCGTGCCCACCGCAAGCCAGCCGACACTCTTCAATCCCAGTGTTTGTGGTCCAGGTGGTGAAGGCCTTAAGACCGGCAGTGAGGGCATGCAGCTGAGGGAACAAACAGAAGCCGTGAGGACAACTGCAGGGCAAGCCTTGGGGAGAACACACTTCCTATCCCACTGGCATCACTCTTTCTCAGATTGGCTGCTGCACAGATCAACTGCCTAAACCAGAACACATACTCCCTGCTCAGCTGCTTTACTTGACAAATAGCTAACCCTTTTCCATATTCCCCTAACAATTGCGCAACATGTTTGCATATATTTTTTTACTATTTACTTAATGGGGTTTTTTTGAGGCACAGTCTGGGTAGAGAATTCAGGCTCCCAGGGATCCTTTCTCTGCCTCCTGAATGCTGGGATTATAGGCACGTGCCACCCCACTTGGCTGGATACTTTCTTTTTTTTTTTTTGGTTACTGGGGATTAAACTTGGGACCTTGAGGCAGGAGCTGGAACCACTGAGCTAAATCCCCAACCCTTGGCTAGACTTTTTTTTTGGAGACAGGGTCTCCCTTTATAGTTCAGGTTGGCCTTGATCTCACTATATGCCCAGGTAAACCTTAAACTCATAGCAATCTTCCTGCCTCTGCCTCTCGAGTGCTGGGATTATAGGTGTGAACCACCATGCCCAGTCTGGATACTTTTGAAAGTAGATTAGTTAAGACTCACATAATTAAAAATTCTATCTTCAATCCCAAGCAAGTAAAAATGAACAAAAAATCTTATCTTCACAGCTGGTTCACGTCTAATTGGAAAGCTCTAACAATATTCAGTTCTTTTTAGGAAACCTTAGCATTTCCCTCTGGGCAATGCATAAGCAGGAAGTGAAACAGAAGGGTGTCCCAGTAAACAAGACCACACACGCACCTCAGGCAGCTCACTCAGGTCCCCTTGGCCAATGCTCTCGTTAATCCGATAATAGGTCTCTTTCATGTAGCTGCCTACAAACTGGAAGGCATAGGCAGTAGCCAGGATTGGGAAGAGCTTATACTGCTGTGTTTGAAAATCCAAAACCTGTGGTTCCGGTTCCCTAAAGCATATTGAGAAAAAAACAATAGGTAAATGTGTATACAGAACTTGGTACGTGCCAGGTTCTAGTCTAAGCCCTTTGAAATATTAATTTAATCCTCATAAAGACCCTGTTAATAGCTACTATTACTATCCCCATTTTACAGATGGGGAGATTGAGAAGATAAGAATCTGAGCTGGGTGTGGGTGTGCACATCTACAGTCCCAGCACTGGGAGGCGTGAGGCAGAAGGATCATGAGTTCAAGCACCCACAGGGTACACAGCAAAACTTTTTCTTAAAAAAAAAGGAGAGCAAAGCTGAGGTCATATGGCTAAGTGGTAGATATTCAATTTAAGTCTAGGTTCTTTTTTCCATAAAACCAAACTCTTAAACTGGGTATGGTGACTCACTCCTGTACTCCCAACACTCAGGAGGCAGAGGCAAGAGGACTGCAGAATTTGAGGCTGGCCTGTGGCTCATGCCTATAATCCCAGCTACTGGGAGGAAGAGGCAAGAGGACTGCTGTGAGTTCAAGGCTGAGGTTAGAGCTGGCTGAACTACAAAAGACACTTTCTCAAAAACAAAAATAAGGGCTGGGGAGTTAGCTCAGTGGTTCCAATGCCTGCCTTGCAAGCGCAAGGGCCCGGGTTCGATTCTGGCAACCCATACAATACTGGGTGTGGAGACTCACACCCAGCAGCAACCAGTACCACATACCACAGTGCCGGGCGTGGTGGCTCACACCTGTAATCCCAGCACTAGGAAGGGAGAGGCAGGAGGACTGCTGTGATGTGAGTTTGAGGCTGAGCTCGGGAGCCAGCCTGAACTACAAAGCGAGACCCTGTCTCAAAAAACCCAAAAACCAAACAAAACTAAAGAAAGTTATGTTGCAAAGCAGCACACCCCATGACTGCATCAAATAGTCACTGACCACAAGCTCAGAGAAGCCCCGATGCATAACTCTGTGTGTACGTGTGTAGAAGAGAACTGAAGATTGAGCCTATCTAGGGCCTTTACACTGAGCTATATCCCCAGACCTCTTCTTTTATTTAAAAAAAAAAATTTTTTTTTTTTAAGACAGCATTTTGCTTTGTAGTTCAGGCTGGCCCTGAGCTCACTATGTAGCCCAGGAGAGCCTCAAACTCAGAGTAGTCCTCTTGCCTCTGCCTCCCAATTGTTAGGGTTATAGGCGTAGACCACCAGGCCTGGCACTGTGGTATATGGTACTGATTGCTGGTAGGTGTGAGTCACCATGCCCTACATTGTTGTATGTGGTTACCCAGGATCAAATTCGGGATCTTGTAAAAAAAAACAAAACAAAACAAAACACAACAACTTGAGACCTTGTGCTTACAAGGCAGGCAACGGAACTACTGAGCTAAATACCCAGTCCCTGTTTTAAAATTTTGAGGCACTGTCTCACTAAATTGCCCAGGCTGGGCTTGAACTCTTGATCCTTATCTTTCCAGAGTGCTGGGATTATAGTAAGGCATGAGACACTGTTCCTGGCCTTTTTATTAGGTTAAAAATAGACTGGTTGTAGATCAGTGGTATTGTGCTTACTTGGCGGGCCTGAGGAGGGATCAGGTGGTTATTCCCATCTTCCATCTTAAACAAAGGAAGCCCAGATGCTAAGTAGCAGGCCCTCTTCAGGGCCACCCAAGCTGATTTTGTACAGCCAAAGCATCTTCTCTCCCCACATTAGAGAACATGGCTACCTGAATGGGGTGAAGGCCCGCATCCAGCACTGAGCCCACCTTGCCCCTACCCTCACCCTGGGTTGATTTCAGACTGATGCCTCACGGCGCTATATCGGATGGCAATGGTGCACGCCTTGGACAGAGACCGGGCTGCTTCTCCCACGAGGTAGGACCTCACGAACACCATGGTCCCGTAGGTCAGCTTGTTACTCACAGGTTTCACGTATGTGCCATCTGGCCTCACCTGGAAAAAGGACATGGCATTGGCGTTTCTGCTGTGAGTGAAGTAGCAGCCCAGGCGTTCTCCAGAGTGGGCCCTGGAAGGGCAGCACCAGCGTCACCCACCCACTGTCGGACATGCTGAACCTCAGCCCCTACTCTGACCCTTGAGTTGGAATCTCCAGGGCAGCTGGTTTTCACCATAGGGAATAAAAGCTTGAGAACTCAGTTTTTCATCCTGAAAACCACTTCTGATTTTACTATGGCAATAAAGTTAGTCCCAGAAGTAAAAACATGGTCACCTAAAAGCATACACTGCTCCAACCCCATGGTTAATTCAACCACTGCAACCCCCATGCTGGGCATCTTGCCCTTGTTCTCTGTCTAAATATACCTGGGCATACTTCATCAGCATGTTTTCTCTGGGAATACGATAGTTGTCCATCTTCAGGTAGCCATTATCCATCTCTTCATAACCAAATTTGGGACCAATGTCTCCCACAGTAATACCTACCACAGATGACAATAAAGACATCAGATATTTATGCCCTCAATTCCTGACCTTCCCCAGTCCTATTTAGTTTGGTGCCTTTTAATTTTTGCAGAGGAAATGCTTGATTCCATTTTTACCTCACCAGATGACAAACCTTACCTGGCAAGGGCTTGTGGGTCCCTATTTCACGAATAGGTACAACAAAGGCATGTAATCCATAGCACTTCCCCTGGGTAAAGAGCTGGGCAAGAACAACTGCATGATTTGAAGTTTTTCCAACTGCAACATCAAAGACAACAGAACAAAGAGATGAGCAGAAGATTTTACATTTTCAATGGAGGAAACAAAGGAGTACAGAAAAGCATATTTCTAGAGCAAGAGTGTGTGGGGAAGGGCTTTTATGAGAGTGTAGGTCCTAAAAATAAATCATTTAAGCATATGATTATGTAGCACTTTCATAAAGCAAAATTTGGGATGGGATTCTAATGGTTTAGTTCTTCAGTCAATTAGCAATATTTCATCCATCCAACAGCTACATGTGCCTAGTGTCTATCACACAATAAAGCAAAAATAGAAAATATTTCCATCATTGCAGCAAATTCTACAGGACAGGGTGGCATTTTGGTTATACATTCAAAATCATTCATTTTTTTCTTACCACATGTCATGTTGCATAATAAAATCTATAATAATAATATTTAATTACTGATTCCATCTGAAATATATATCTTATGATGCTAACTTGATGAAAGAGATACCAAAAATTTTCAGGTCAAAAATATAATCAGAGAGTCTGCCTGCCTTGCAAGTACAAGGTCCTGAGTTCAATCTCTGGTACCACAAAACAAAACAAAACACATATATAAAAATCAGTATTTGGGGGCCGGGGAGTTAGCTCAGTGGTT
>PVIR01042676.1:0-12124 GCA_004026965.1 Petromus typicus | reverse complement strand
GTTTCCTTACTTTTTTGTTACAATCTCAACATTGTCCCCTTTCACCTTATTTTACATTGAGCATTTTCTATTTCACAATATATAACATACAATGCTAGGACTCATTTACATCTTCATTTTCTCATACCAGAGAAAAGATGCGATATGTACCTATCTGTGACCTATTTATTTCACTTATGAGGATATCCTCAAGGTATTTGTTTTTTGTGTTGATATTTTTTGCTTTGTTTACTTTTAGGTAAGATGTGGTAAAAATAATTTATGAAAATAAAACACGACATGACACAGAAGACTTATTCATAATGGACATTTTACTGCATGATTATATTACTATCCTGGATAGAAGTAAGTCACCAAACACAACACTGTGTTTCAATGACCTCTCATCTGAATTTGTACCTCCTTTGATTTGAAGTTTCGTCCTTACTTGGATACCTAAACACATGTAAGTGAGGTAATGGCTGCACTGGTTTTTATTTCTTGACAGCTAATATCAAATAAGAGATGAACATATTTTACTTTTGCATGTTTTAGTGAACATTATTCTGAGCTGCACTAAATACAATGCAATAAATTTAACTGTGGCTTCTGAATTTGCTCTTCTTAATTAATTCCACAAGATCTCTGCCCCTCTCTTCTGTATTAACTTCATCTGAGAAGAGGAATAAGGTCAGGAAACTTACCACACAATTAGTCAAGACCACACAAATGGTCCAGCAATTATTCACAAATACTTCATACACTTGATGTGCTTTTACCACATGGAAAAATGAGATTATAAACCCCTTGAAGACAACAGTGACAAATTTCTAAAATTCCCAGCAATGTCTATAGTCAAGAATGAGTCTGTTGTGTTGATTAAAAAAGTCAGTCATTACAGGTTACTCTTTGGGTAGTGGGGAACCCCAAAGAAATACCTGATATTAAAACAGACACTCTAAACCTGATGCAAAACAGGTTAGGTAAAACTCTTGAAGACACTAGCTTAGGGAAAGAATTCTTGAACAAAACCTCTATAAAACAGGAATTGGCAAAATAAATCAGCAAATGGGACCTCATTCTTTTAAAAAGCTTCTGCACAGCAAAGGAAATCAACAACAGAGCAAAAAGGCAACAAACAATGTGAGAAAAAATCTTTACCAGCTGTTCCTCAGACAAAGGGTTAATATCTAGAATATATAAAGAGCTAAAAAAAAATCAGCCCACCCAAATTTAAAGACTCAATTCAAACATAGGCATCTGAAATGAACAGATACTTTTCAGAGGAAGAAGTAAGAGCAGCTAAGAAGTATATGAAGAAATGCTCAATATCATTAGTCATTCAAGAGATGCAGATGAAAACAACACTGAGATTTCATCTCACTCCACAAAGAATGGCTGCTATCCCATAATTACCCAGCAACAAATTTGGCAAGGCTGAGGAGAAGAAGGAACCCTTCTCCACTGTTGGTGGGACTGTAGACTCATACAACTCTTGTGGAGATTAGTTTGGAGATTCCTCAAAAAGCTAGGATTGGAGGTCCCATTTGACCTAGTCAACACTCTGCTAGGTATATACACAAAAGAACTAAACGACTCATATCACAGTGACATATGTGCACCCATGTTTATAGCAGCCTAATTTGTGATTGTTACATCTTGGAAACAACTCAAATGTCCATCAGCTGGAGAGTGGATAAAAAAAGCCATGGTTCTTCTACAGGATGGAGTATTACTCTGCTATAAAAATGATAAGTTTGAATCATTTATACTTAAATGGAAATACCTTGAGGATATTCTCATAAGTGAAATAAATAGGTCACAGATAGGTACATATCACATCTTTTCTCTAGTATGAGAAAATAAAAATGTAAATGAGTTCTAGAATGTATGTTATATATTGTGAAATAGAAAATACTTAAAGTGAAATAGGATGAAGGGGGAAAAATAATGAGATTATAACAAAAAAGAAAGGAAACAAAGTTTATGTATATGAGGGGGTGATAGGGTGAGTAGGGCTATGGGGAAAAATGAGAATTAAGTTGTCTTATACTGGTATAAATCCCCATTGTGGAGTGCAACCATGATGTGTATATATAATGTACCAATAAAATTTCAATTAAAAAAAAGAAACAATTGAACAGGAAATTCAGCTGTCTGAGTTTAAAGAATAGGGTGTCATGTGGGGAGCCTTGATAAGTTCAGAAGGTTGTGTGTATGTGAGGGAGAGCTACAAAGAAGTATACACCACATAGCATCCATTCTAACACATATCTCTCGTTTACAAATGTAATGGATGCATTTTGAGAGATTTCCAAAGGAAAAAAAAATCTGTAACAATGGAAACAATTGTCTAAACCTAACACTGTAAAAAAAGGCTAATCAATTTGGAATTTTTTTTCTTACAGGATTATTAGCATAATAATAATAGCTCTATCGAATTTGTAGATTTTACAAATGAGACAGGTCACTATGCAGTTTCAGTATTTGCCTTTTTCAAATAAACATGGACAGATGACCATGTTATCAATTAATTATATAACAACTTAAAGGAATTATTTATCAATTATTTATATAACATCTAATATGAATTAATTACTAGAATAAATATAATTGTTCTTTTCTCTAGTTTTTTATTTTTAATTTTGTTAATTTTTCTAAGACATAAAATGTCATCACATCTAAGGATCATATCTGACTATTCCATGTTAGTAAATATCAAGAATGAGTCATTTGATATATTTTATTAGTGATATCTTTTATTTGTTATTGATGCAGTATTTAAATAGCTTTTAAATATATATGCATGGAATACATATACACATATGAAAATTATATATATATATATATATATCTCCAATAAATATTCATATATATATGTATGCATTCCAGTAAAACATTGTGTCTACAGAGTTTCTTCTTTCTCTTTTTCTGCCTTGAGCTCCCACATAATCCGGTCATTCTCTTTTGCTATTTTATCCCAGAGGAATTTCATGTGGAAATCTGCCTTTCTGTGTTAATTCTCGCCCTGTGCAGTCGTCTTCAAAAGCTATAATTATCTAGAACAGCAGATCCCTGGAGAGAACTTCCGACATTTGCTTTTAATCAAAAGGCAGAGTGCATATTAAACTCGGTAAACAAAATCAAGGAACTTGTATAAATAACAATTTGTGCATATCATTTTCATTTTGGCTGACACTTTGACTCTGGTATTGATCTTTCTTCAGGGTTGGGAGAAGCAGAGGGCAAAGTGCAAAGTTCAAAAGTGGCTATTTGCCTGGAGGTTTATGGGAAATAAAGCATCCACTGAAAGTCTTCTGAAGTAATTCGAGGAAACTTTTTTTTTCTCTTAGGAAGGATGTCATTATACAGTTTCTAGGGTTAATTCTGCTTGGAGAAAAATAATGTTGCAAAACAGCCTTGAAACTTTAGGATGATGGCAGAGAGCTTCTACATAATTATACGGCTTCTTGCAGGTATGTGAAATTTTCAAGGATTGAACTCAGTTTATCTAGTCATCATCCATGTATTGAAACCATAGCTCCGTAATGACTATCATAGGGTGGAGAAGCATACATCATTTGTCAAATGAAAAAAAAAAAGAGAGAGAGAGAGAGAGAACAGCTCAAAATAGGTTTATCTGAATTGATTTTAAGGATAAATTTAAAATCTGCTCTACTGATAAGATTTTACCACATAGATAAAAGACAGTTCTTTTTTTGTTTTTGTCTCTCCCAAAATTATTATTTTACTTTCACACAGCACTTGCTAGAAATGTTTCCATACTCAAACCAGACCAGTACACTGCAAGCACAACTGTTTTCAATCTTAAAGGTAACTGAAAACATACAGAAAAGGCTTCCAAGCTTTACTTAGCATTGTTGCATCCTAAGGTTCTCAGAGCATCTATTAGGAAGTGTCTGAGCAACTTAGGAGAATTGGAGTAGACTGTTAAGGTCAGTCAGCAGATCAGGGGAGGAGACAAGAACTTCAGTAATCTTCTCACAGCATCATGCCGTAGATTCTGGTTAATTTCAGCCAAATTAGACATCATTGTGGATGTTTATTCTCTCAATTATCTTCTTTTTCCTAATCCTCCTAGGAAGGCTTTTATGATTTTAATCAAAATGTTGCATAGTTTCCAATTATCCAATGATCTAAGAGTAGCGTATTCAAAATCTTCACAATATATCTAGGTGGAGGATGCAAAATCATTTATGTGATAAATGATTCCAGCTAACAGCCATCCTCAAGCAAAGTAAATGTTTCAGGAATGTCATGAAAATGAAACAAAAAGCTAAAGGAAATATAAACTACTTAGAGCTGCTCATTTATAAGATTGATATGTCTAGGCACATTAGATCTTAGATTTCCTGAAGCCAGCGATTCAATGGTAGAAAGATAAAATGAGTAAACAAATAATCAAAGAACAACATTTCATAGAGTGGTAATAGCTTTGATGCAATAAAGTTGGGTCATGAGAGATGACAGGGGATGTGTCTGAGAAGGTGATTAAAGAAGACCACATTGAGGGCCGGGGAGTTAGCTCAGTGGTTCTGGCGCCTGTCTTGCAAGTGCAAGGGCCCGGGTTCGATTCCCGGTAACCACATAACAATACTGGGTGTGGAGACCCACACCCAGCAGCAACCAGTACCACATACCACAGTGCCGGGTGTGGTGGCTCACGCCTGTCATCCCAGCACTCGGGAGGCAGAGGCAGGAGGATTGTGATGTGAGTTTGAGGCTGAGCTTGGGGCCAGCCTGAACCACAAAAGCAAGACCCTGTCTCAAAAAACCTAAAAAAAAAAAAAAAAAAAAAGAAGACCACATTGAAGAGATGGTGTCTGAAATCAGTCCTGAATGAACAGAGAAGAAGACTGAATGAAGCTTTCTGGGAAGTGAGAAGACAGAAAAATTAGGAGGCGTAAAGTCCCAGAGTGAAGGGGAGAGTTTTAATCTTTATTCTATTTTATTTTTTGCACCACACCCCCAAGGAAAAGAAAGATCTCAACTGGCAGGCTGTAAAAATGTGGAGAAGTCATGCACAACATAAATACAAAATAGGCAGGAGGCAGATTGTGAATGAATGCTAAGCAAAATAGAATCAAGAGCGGCCATTGAACAATGAAATTAACTGGCTTATATTTGAATCATCATTGTCATTCCAATTGCAGTGTTGACTGTGTTTTAGAGAAGCCAGCAGAATACCATCATAAAGATAATAACTGGGACACAAGCAGAAGAGAATCAAAATGATACTTACTGATAGTCACTGAAGTAGATGAACATGTCATTTTTCTTATAAGAAGTAATTTATCAACAATATCATAGATTCTGTAAATATGAACATAAGCTATCTCTGCATTTCCATTCTAATATCTTCAGTAGGTAGAAGGAACAGGATAGTGGAAGGAAGAAAAGCTTCTGTGAAGATTACTGCTTTCAAATACCAGTAGTTGCTAGACATGGTGGCTCACACTTGGAATGCCAGCACTTGGGAGGCAGAGGCAGGAGGATTGCTGTGAGTTGGAGGCTGGCTTGGGCTACATAGTAAGTGCAGGACCAGCCTGAACTACAAAGTGAGATGCTATCTCAAAAAAATCAAAAGCCGGTAGTCATAAATGAATCATATGGTGGCCTCAGTGTGAAGTCATAAACCCAGTTAAAAGCTGGGCTGTGTTACAGCCATTGTACCACCCAATAAAGAGAAAATTGAGTGTAAAAAGAAACATACGAAAAAGAGTAAAGTGAAAAGATGGTAGTAATATCCCAGAACTTAGAAACTATCATGTAAAAACAGTAGGGACTTTACAGTTAATCCATTCTTCTGAACTGACACTCCTGTGGCCAAGACAATCTTATGTGATAACTCTACAGTGAAGAGAGGAAAGGGGTTCATCACTCTATCCATGGGATGAGCTCAGTGTTTAATTTTTAGTTCTTCACAGGTCTATCTGTTTCCAAATTCAAGGTCATTTTGGTTCTTCATGTTTTAGGAGGTTAATGGCAATTTTATCTCTGTGAACCAAGCATGAAGTTGAGGAAAGTCTGAACAGCTTATGTTCAAATTTTTGAGCCTTAAACATCAGAGGCTAGGGCCTGAACACGGATTTACCCACGTGCCTGGAGACATCAAAGATGTTCATAGATGGGTAGAAGTCTCTATTTTGACTTTGCCTTTAGAATTCCACTGTGTGGCAGTCTGGACATCTGGAGCTCTAGTGTCCAGTAGATGAGGGCTTCATACCATGCAAACTTTGCATGACATTTAATCTAATTTATACTCACTTCTCTATGTGAGGCATACAGACTGGACTGGTAAGATGACCTTTTTTTTGCATTGTCATTAGACATGTTGAAGTTTCTACAATGTGCCAGGCACTGTTGAAACAATTGATAAATATCAATTTTTAATACATGCATAAGTCTCAAGAGGGGCAGACAACTATTATTTTCTTTCCACAGGTGAAGAAACTTAGACAAAAATAAGTCAAGTAACTCCCTGAATTCCACTCGTCTACTAAGAAGGAAAGCTAGTATTTGACTCCGGGCTGTCTGACTGCGGAATGTGAGCCAGAGGACTTCTCTCTGCTTAAATGAAATATTGCCTGTGGAGTGCTTGGCACGTACTTATGCAATAAATGTCACTTATTATTTTTATTTTGCATTTTCCTATCACTTTATTTTGACTTCAATGTGGGAGAGGTGATTATCCAAAGATGTGAATTATCCCAGGATTGCAATAGTCAGGAGCAGAGGAAATATTAGATTTTTCTTAGTGGGAGTAGGATTAAAGATTCCCAGCACTTGAATCAGTCCAAAGCAAGAAACAAATGTCTGTAAGCCCTCTTTGCTCCACATCTGTTTTTATTTTTCAGTTTATCAGCCTGCTCTTTCATGACAGGATTTTGCAATATTCAGCTCCCCTGGTGACTTATAGAATATCAAGGGAAGAGAGAATAAAGAAAAGCTTTTAGCCAACTTCAGCTTTTCCTTCCTCAGAACTGAAGATAAGCTCTGGCTGGACCCGTACTGTTGGCTGAAAAGAGCAATTCATACATCTCCCTGTTATCAGCTCGGAGGGAATGCTGGCCTTAGCAGTCCCAGCGCTGTCGATAGTCCTCGTCCCACAAGGGCGGGATGTGGCGTGTGTGGATAAGACAAGGACAGAGCTGAGGGCTTTCCAGATAGCTTGCAGTTTTCTTCTGCACTGCGGAGCAGGTGTGGGCATCTTCACCAGATGAAATTGACGTCATCGCGAGATTGGGACTCGAGGAGAACACAGAGAGTGAATGGGTGAAAGTGGGAGGTGTCGTGTGTATGTCCTGCACTGTGAGCTGCTCTTCTGTAAATTGCAAGCAGGGAATTAGTTTGGATCAGACGTTTTAAATAATCCAAAGCAAACAAAGCAGGTTGGTCCTTCAAACAGCCATGAATCTCCTATGAAGGATGACGAGCTCATTTTCAGGTGGACACTAGGGGGTTGTGAGAAGAGCAGGAGAGTTCATACTCATCTTCCATAAAACTCCTAGCAATGGTTACTGATTGCTGACAATTGTTGCCTAAGCCGAGAACAATCTGCTCCAGATGTTCACATTCTGTGGGAAGAGACCAAACTAGGGTCCTCCTCCATGAAAAGCCAACAGAGTAAAATGAGAACTGACTTGAGCGTGGGTTCTCCTGAGCTACCTCTGAAGTTCAAAAGTACAGTCATCCCCGGGCTGGGGGCTGAACTCAGGAATCAAGCATGTGCCTGCCCCACACAAGGTCCTGACTTGACCTCTAGCACCTCACTACACCATCCCAGACAAAAAGCAGGTATCAATTAAATAGTTTTTAGACTTTTTTTTTTTTTTTTTTTTTTTTGTCTTCGAGTCACTTTACAAGATCTATCTTGGAGTGCTACATAAAAAGGACTGAGAATGTCTATTATGTTTAGCAATTGAGATTTGGGATTTTTTTTTTTTTTTGAGAAAAGGTTGAATCCATACAACTAATAATAATAATTTTAAAAAGGTTTCTTCAGATGGTTTTTCTAGACCTCTCTATTGTCAGGAGAGTGAACCATTCTAAAAATTCATTGTAAGACCAAAATAAATGAATAGGGATATGTTGCAGTACGTGTTCGTCCCTCTGGAGTCATAGACACAAAATATCCAGTCTTGGGCAAGAGTGATGGGTCACATTTGCTCATAGAGCAGGGGAAGAGGGCACCACCCAGGCCCACAGGACAACAGCACTCAAAAAAGTAGATAAGTATGGAGGCAAGTTTTTAGTACCCAAGGATGAGGGGCTCATGGGATAAGAGAATTATCTTCAGAATTAAAGTCCAAGGGAACAAAGCACATAGTGAGACCTGTAGAGGTGCCGCAGGATTATGTCACAGACTGCAGCACCACATCACAATGGTCCTTCGTTTTGGGCTTTTCACTCTAAAAAGCCAATTCTGACCTTCTCCGCAGGATGATCTGAGTCAGACAGTTTCTTGCCTAATTCCTCATATTAATCATGTTAGCTATATATTTTTTTTTCTTTTTCGGCTTCCCTAAGGACACTTAACTTTGGACATGTTTGATAAAACGTTTCTCTTTGCAATGATATAGTCCGGTATATTCTTCCCCTATGGACTCTGATAGGCAACTTTATTTGACCAACGGGGCAGTAAAATTTGAAATGTGCTTCTTTATTGAAGCATTCTACACTTCCAGCTCTGAGGGCCTAGGAATCACGTGATGAATAGTTGTTGTAGGCAACTACAGTTGGAGGAGCATCTTACACAGCGGAATCGAACTGTTACAATCTGTCAGCAGTGGCCTGGGAGCAGTGTAGAAAGCTGGGAAGTGGAACATTCAGAATGCAAATTCATAACCCGTGCCTATTTCATACAGGATGTTATTTTCTCTGTCACCTGTTACCCCTTAGTCATGCCACAGAGACCACAAACCATGTCCTTGAGTCTCTCCAGAGACTGTATCTCCACTATTCATAAGAAGGATCTCTAGGCTGTGAAGCCTCAAAAGAGGATATGTGTATTTACTTCTTTTTTTTTTTTTTTGAGATTTTTAACCAAATGTGCCCTAGTAATAGTACCTTTATCCTCACCTCCAGGAATTCTTTTGTTACTAATTCAGATTGGGGAAGGCTATCTGGCATATGCCCAAGATTGATTTGGAGCTTTTCTTGTTATCAAAGTAGAATTCATCGTAATTATCTCTCTCTGTATACCTAACATTCTGACACTACTGTCTCCTTACCTATTCATTCTATTCATTTTTGTAAATTTTCCTTTCTCTTCTCTAAATTTACAGGAAGGAAGGAAGAACAGACTTTTGCATGTTTTCTTTCCTCTGCATTTTAACAAATTTAGCCTCCACTTTAATTTTTTTAGTTTTAATAGAATACAAGGATATATTAATAAAGCCCACCTTTCATGATGTTTATACAAAGAAAATTTAAATAAAGCATTTGAAAAGTGAACCAAAGAACAACAGACCCCCAAAAGAAGAAATAGCTGTGGGGAAGCACTTCTTGTGCAGATATTTGTATAGGCAGTCTTAAGTGGACCAAAGAAAGTAGAATCAAAATGTACCCTTCAGAAACAATGATACAAAGCAGACTTTCCTCACAGTCAAATGACAATGGTGATCATCTATTTCATTTGCTGTGTTTACTTTAACTGCACTGTGAAGAAAGGTAGAAGGAAGTCAAGCTAAATGTTAGCGTTCTTAGAGAAGCAAAATAAAATCTGAATTCCTATTTCTTTTTCCTAACTGATCTTCTGAGATGGTAAGAAACATACTGAATCTTCTGAGGTTCATTCCAGAACAAAGTAAAATGTGTCCTTTATTTCATTACCATCAAACTAGTCATAAGGTTATAAATCGATTACTTGTCAGAAGAAAATGTGAACTTGTCTTAAGAGATCAGCAAAAATAAATCAGTTCGATGAGTTGGTTTTCATATCACCACACTCTATATATGTATATCTTTATAAGTATTAATAATGCTACCTGTGCATGTATAAGTCCTATTTAACAAATGACACAATGCATATTATTCTGTCAGTTATTTAATTCTATCTATTCTCAAGTAAATTCAACAAGAACCATAGACAAACCATTAGAGATTCCAGCCCACAGTTACTCTGATGGTAGGCTGATCATTTTTTTCCCTTTAAATAATTGTTACAGTTGAAGTGATTAGATAATCCAAGGAAACAAAATCATAAATCGTACTATGTAGGATTTGCACACTATTCTGGATAAGAAATGACTGGCCAAACTTTGTCTGACAGAGCTGAATTGATTGGTAGTCGATGTGCAAGTTTTTGAAATAAGAGAATAGAGGAAGGAAGGAAGTAATTAAAGACTAGGTTTCTAATTTGTAATGCCCATTTATAATATTGTCTGGGGTAATTTGCTGATGACAGTACAGCTTAGGGAGACAGATCAAGCTAATTCATTAACCACTCTATCTCTTGGAGAGGATTAGACATGGGGGAGAAATTGGTCTGCAGCATTTCAAGGACCAAAGGATTAGAACAGATTCAGTCTGTGGACAAAACTAACAAATGCACAGGATGGATCATTTAGCTGAAACCTATTCTTCAGTCACCACCCAAGACAGACTTTGAAAAGCTTGATAATGATGATGATGGTGGTGGTGGTTGTAATAAAATAATTACCCACATGTATTAACCATTTGCCATGTATTGATTTTACTCGTGGTTCAGAGGCTTTAACTTATATAGTCAGAGCCTGTAAGTGTGTTTTATTTTCTCTCCATATATGAGGAAGTTGAAGAACTCAGTTTAAGTAATTTGTTTACTAGAAAATGAAACAAATCAGCCTGACCGCAGGACTTAACTATATTTTTATTTATGAGCATCCTACCTGGTTAAATGCTCTGGTTCCCATCTTCTTACTCTTTAGATAAACTTTGTAAAATAACTCTTTCTAAGAACAATAAAGTTCTTTTTTAAAGAGGGGACAATTAGGGATGGAAGGTTTAAAGCTGGTTGGGGTCTTTCAGGAAGGGGATCAATTTTGGAGGTTTCTGTTTTGTTTCTAACAAAAAGAAATAAATGAAGTCATTTATGACAAAAGCATAACATAAGTGAGAAAAGTAAGGTAATTAGCAAGGGTGAACTAGAATGGAAATTCAGTGTTTTAAGAAGCATGATATTTTATTTGCTACAGCAATGGATATACAAATTGTTATTCTTCATTGTCATTTTGACCCTAGAACAAGTTAGTCCTTTTTTTTAGTTTAATAAATGTAATATTTTACTGCAAGAAACGCCCAGCAGTGAGTTTATTTTCATCCAACAGAATACTGATGATGAGATATTTTCCTTTACAGAGAAACAAACAATGCATTTATTTTAGATTCAAAGTTTGTTCTGCTTTGTTTTTGTATATTTATCAGTACCTGTTTAATCTTTTTAAACTCAATTTTCATCTGTATTATTATCAGAGCAATGAAATTTGTAAGTGATCAGTAAAGAGATGGTGATAACATGACTGGGGTTAGGATTAGCATGTTCTCTCTGAGTAACCAGATCCACCTTATCAAAACCATCCTGGTGTTCTGAAATTGCTCTGGAAATCCCAGAATATTTTGGAGGCACCTATCAATTTGCCATTGAAAGAGAAATCTACAGATTATCCCAATGTCTAAAATTGTGGAAACTCTGTCATATCTCAGGCATCCACAACCAAAACCCACTCTTCAGCAAAATATTTCCGGTGTTTTCAATGTTAACAAACACAAGTGTCTAGGCTCGGATAAAGGATTATATTTAGATAAATAAGCAAAAAATCTAGCAAGAATATTCAATTTCTCATCTTAAATAAATGGGGATGGAAAGTTTAAAAATGTTTCAGGGTCAGGCAGGTGATCAAGTTTTGATGGTATGTTTTTGTTTTTAAACTAAAAGACAAATGTGACATGACTCTTTCATAGCTTAATTGCAAATGTCAATAAATATCATGTTTTTTATCCACTAGAATTATGAGGATGTTTAAACAATGCCTCCAGATACCATGTTGGTGTAGTCATTGGTTTTGAACACCTGGCCTAAAAGAAAGAAGAGAGAATGAAAACAAAGCGATGTGTTTGAGATACGTTTTTTGTAACCAAATCC
>PVIR01042675.1:0-12127 GCA_004026965.1 Petromus typicus | reverse complement strand
GAAATAACTCATTTTTTTCTGGTTGTGAAGATGTTAAGGTGTAACACTGGAGACTTAAGTGGTAATTGCAAAAACCAAAACAAAACAAAATAAAACAAAAAAACAGTCAAATGGGGAAAAATAGAATTAAGAAGTGAACAAAAGAACCAGGGATGTAGCTCAGCAGTACAGTGTATAGGAGGTCCAGATCCTAGATTCTGTTTCCAGCATTAACAAACCAATGAGTATAGAAAGAGGAGAGAAGGGGAGGGGAGGGGAGGGAAAGGGTAGGGAGGGGAGGGGAGGGGAGGGGAGATGACTACTGATAACAATTTGAGACCTTTGAGCTACGCACATTGCCAATGAATATTACTGAATTTTCCATTCTTGGAAGCCAGTTCCTTTGTTTGAACTGTATTACTTTCATTTGCAATTGCAAATACTCTGAATCAAGTCTACCTCCCTTGAAATATACAGTATTTTAGTCTCTACGGTAATGATGCTATAGAAAGTGTTACTTCAGTGAGTACAAAGTTTTAAAAGTTAAGGTCCTTCTGATTCCAAGTGTCTGTGATATGCTGAACTTTAGAGGAATATGCTGAAGAGTGGGAAGTGATTGGTATTGATATTCCATTAATGGAACAGAGTTTAGAAAGCACCTTTGCTTTTGCTAAACTCTATTTAAATACAGCAAAATCTATTTCATAAGATGCCTACAAATGCTTCTCTGGAAACTTCTGGTTATGCAACAGAAGAAAGGACACTTAGAAAAACCCCAGTATCATAAGCACCATACAACAAGGAGAGTTAAGGGAAAGCTTCAAGTCTGGCTAGGGCAAGTGAACGGTGTGCCTGTCTCCTGAGCCTAAAGGTTGAGACTCCATCTCCCTGCATATTCGGAGACCGTTAGGGGCTTGAGCACACTCGCTCCCACATGTTGAACCTTGTCAGTGGCCATCTTGGTAGCCTCACCCCTCTTTGTCTCTCACCCATCACCTTACCATCCCCCATAGCTAATGCCATGTAGACCACCCACTCACAAAGTTCTCTTACTGGGCAAAACCCTAAGTCAATCCTATAGACCCTCCTTTCCTCCTAGCCTTCACCTGCTCTGTGACCTTTAGCTATACAGGTGATGCTTAAGCATGAATAAATTAGAAGTTCCAGAAACATTCCCCAGTATCTGTGTTTGACTCTGCGCCTCACCCTCTCCGGCTGAGAAAACCTCACATAGACAACAACCAACAGAGAGTAACCCCTTTAATGTCCCCATCAATCACAGCAGAACCAGAAATGGACACACAGCCTTGCTTGGGAGCATCACACAGAACTGCTTTGGAACACTGAACTGTAAAGCTTTTAGCTTAATGAGTTTGTAACATTTTGCAGATTTGCTTAAAACACGTAGCTTCCCAGTCTGTGGTAACAGACTCCAGCAGTTCCTGCCAACACACTTATCCTAAACAATTACATTAAGATCCATAAGGCCATGTTTACAGTTCTGAGAAGCCAATGTATTGTTAATGGGCCATAAACTATCCTCTGACTCAATGGTTTGGCTTTTTGGAATTTGTGTAATAGTCAATGGAAAATTTCCAACATCTACTTGGCACGGAAGTGAAATTAGCATCAGGAATGTGAAACAAAATGCTAAAAAGCATCCCTTCTACACATCTCTGATCTGATGTGATATTTATATAGAATAAAACAATTCACACAAAATTTTGACATAATCATGGCTGTAGGTTAGAACAGCGGTGTATGTTGCAGCAAAAAGTCCATAATCATGCTAAACCACAAAGTATTCTATGAGCACAATATCCTCAATTTCCTCTCAGATGGTTTTCAAGTACCAGTGAAATGACTGCACCACTGAGCTCCAAATAGCCTGTGAAGAGACATCCAATGCAACCACACACTTGTCATAGCCACTGTTACCCAGTGCTGGGTGCTGGTGGCCAAATATGCAGCTGTCACAAGCCACTGTTTTTAATCTTCCTCTAACCCTCCATGACTGCTCTCATATTTCATTCACTCTTCTCCTCTTCCTGTTATCCAGCGCTTCTGACCCCTCATCTCTAGATTTCAGTTTTACTCACTCCACACTCTGCCCTTCATAGCTGTCTTGGGCTAATGTCCCTCTGCTCCTCCTTCTAGATGGTTCTACTTTTCTCCAGCTTATAACTGCTATTTATCTCAATGCATTTTCAAAATTAATCTGCATCATATTTTGCAAACCTTGTTTTCTATGTAGCTTTATCCTTTCATCTCCAAGTTCCTTCTCCTCTTTGCAATCTTTCAATAGTTCAGACATTAGATGTGCATAATAATCTACAACCTGAGCCAATGATTTGCTTTTCAAATATGTGTAAGAGTTAAAAGAACATTATGGGTATTATTACAGGTGCAGTACTGATACTGACATATCTGGGTTCAGGCATGAAAGAATTTGTCAATTCCAGGAACAGTTGTGGTAAAGGATGTGCTTGGCATATAGTAGCATTCAGCTCTTAACAGATGGGTCACAAACACAGAGAAAGGACTTTTATCTCTCCATTTAGCAGTGTACCAGAAATTTCACAGAAGAGGAGCAGCAACCCTCGAGCTCATTCATACAATGCATTCCTTTCGGGAGCAATTCTATGTAACATTCCCATTGGCAAAACGGTGAAGGTAGTGAAGAGACACTGAAAACTGCTAGATTAGAAAGGTAGACCTGGTGTCCAGCACAGTATCTGGAGAGTGGGATGAAAGGCAATAACAAGAACCATCATCAATTCTTGTTTACTCTGGGTAAGCACTGTTCTAACCATGCTGGAAGTATTACCTCATTTGTTCCACAACTGAATAAATACTTCCAATTATAAGTCAGGTGAATTATTATCTCCACTTCCTTGAATGAAGACAAGGCACAAAAGGTTAAATAACGTTTTCAAAGTTTTGTGGCCAATGAGAAGTGAATTTGAATTTCCAGTTTAGGCGGTGTGATTCTACAGAATCTTCACTCACTTAAAATCAAATGATAAGACTTAGGTAATGCCCTGAGTGCTCCATCCCGTCCTTTATCTTGCTTGCACTCTCTACTTAGCCACAACATGATCTCAAGAGGTCTGCACCAAAACCCACTCAGAGCTGCTGCAGTGTCTACCACCGGAACTGCTGACTCTTTACTCTGAGCCTTGGGATCCTGAGGAATCATTCATGCTCTGGGCATCCCTTGCTTCCACCTTTTGTCTGAAAACTTCCCCTAGGCTGGCCCAGAGTCAGTTCTAGTGCCGAAGAATGTGGGTCTCTGTGAGAATATTATATTATAAATACATGTTATCTGTTTCCACAGGAACTATGTGAATCTGTAAGTAGCTCTTTCAAGATAAGATTTTGAGCAGCTGGATAATCTTGGTGTTTAAATGACAAAAGGTAAACATCAATCTGTGAGTGGATGACTTAAGGTTAAAATTCAGGTGCCACAGCTTTATGCTCAGATGCACCTTAAGGCTCTTTTGTGGGCTGGTCTTTATGAATTGCTGATAAAAAAAAAAGTTATTACACCCAATGCTTAAGGCAGAATTTTATCTAAAAACAAGAAATCCTGACTTTAGATGAGAAAACACTAGTATTTTATAGTATTTTACTATATTTACAGTAAAAATAAAGTTGAATTAAGAGGAAATCACTTGGATCATGTAAAAAACAATTCCAGAGCCAAAAGATTTTGTGACCCCAGGAAAGTTCCTTTTTCATATGTCACCCTCAATTGTGTCTGTAAAAATAGATGAATTATCTATCAACTTTGGTGGGTCAACCTTGGTGTATCTAGCTTCCTCAATAATTCCCAAATATATTGATTCTCTTCATTGCTCATAGAGATTTCAAGTCATTTATCTTGATAATGACAAAGTTGTGGGTGCATTATACACAAGCTGACATTTTGTTTCTGTTTCCATAGGACAGCCTCAATTTGCAAAATGACTCTCTATTTGTAATGATTTCCTTTCACTCTTAAAGTCATCTGGTTTATAGAATAAGTCATATATTAATTTTCATATATGCTTTACTTAAGAATACAGAATATATTATTATTTCATATGTATGAAGACGTCAGGCCACACAAAAACATGGACATGGGTGTCTGTAGCATTTTGATTGATAATTTCCAGACCTGGAGCAACCAAGACCATAGTCCATAAGTTAGGAGATAAATAAACGGTGGTGGGACCGGACAACAGAATGTAGTTTGACGTTAAAAACAAAAGAGCTATCAAGCCGTGCAGATGGAATAATGCAGCGTTGTGTTCTAGGCATGCCTCTTTGAACAGACTGAAGACACTATAAATCAAAATCAGTCCAACTTTGCACCTTTTTCTCTTGTCTTCTCCCCAGCCCCCTCATGCAGCACGCATCTTGCTGAGTTCTCTCCTTAGTGTTAATTGTCCTCAGTTTCCCCTCCCTCTATCCCTTTACCGTGCTTTTATTGTCTGTTGTATGAATTTCCGAGTCAAGCCTTTCACTTCTCTTTACTGACATCATTGCTTAAACTTCCCTGATGTCTGGTGTGTGTGAGGCCCTGTTCTATTCACCTCACTCTCTGGATGCTTTCAGTTCTCAGAACCACGCTAAGAGACAGGATCAGTTATGACCCTAGTTTAAAGGTAGAGAATGGTGATGTGGCACATGTTCAAATAACATGTGAGAAATGCAGACTCTAACCCAGAGCCCATGGTAACCAGTTTGCTTCACTGTATCCATAATCCTGTCCTTTTTAAGAAGCTCAAAGCATATGACAACAGCACAGAAATATATCTATGAAAGCAGGTGATCACCATGCTCAGAACTGGAATTTAGGTGAAAGAGAAAAAAACAGGATTTTTGTGGGTGTTGTGCTTTGTTTTGTTTTTTCTTGCTTGGAAATTCAGAAAGGTGTTAGAATATGTTGGTGAGACAATCACATAAATAACTTCACTGTCTAAGGAGGAAATTCTGAATTAGCTCCCAAGAGGTGAACAAACAACTATAGATGTTCTTTATTTCCTTCTGTTTGATTGGCTGTATTCCTAGTCTCAGTATGAAAAACTAATCAAATTTGATCTCCACATTTCTCCTTACGAAGCTTTAAAAACATGTTCCACCATCCTGGTGTTAAAAGAAGTGGCAGTATGATGGGGGATTCTGAATCAACACAACAAGATAATTAAAAGACCATAAAGCACAATACATAATCTATTGCTAAGTTTTGAATTCCTCCTCAGTAGAATTCACAAGATTTCTTCTGTACCAGGCTTCTGAGATCCTATTAATAGATGATTTAATCTCTTCTTGTATTTCCAAAATTACTTCTATGTAAATTACTGAAAAACCCACATTTTTCTCCAAATTATGTTTAAGATGTAGACAAAAATTTAAAGCTGCTATTTTGTATTTCCCTTGGATATCTGTGAGCATGTGTACAAAATATATTTCAAGAAGATATATTGGACATGTTTTAGAAATATGTACTTACCACATTCTAGATACCATGTACTGTTTAAAAAATAATTCAAATGAAATTGGTGAGCATTCTAATTACTAGCCACAAATTTTGTGGGTTTTTTTTTCATTTTATCCAAGCAAATAAAGTCAGTATTTTCAATTTCTCATGTGTTGGGAGCAATCTTATTTGGGAAAATTAATCGGACAATTGGGACTATTACTGGGCCAAGCTTTCCTGCCTGCAGACCAGCTATGACATATGTGGACTTGAGGACTTGACTCTTTATTGTCTTCTCTGGGAACATGAAAGACCCTACTGGCCCCACATGCTGTGATGCTCCATGGCAGAACTACACTGGGACCTTCACCTATGCAATTCCTTATTGTTATTTTGTACCGGACATGCTGCCCTCTGAGTGACCTGTAACATTGCTGGGTCCAGAGGTACTGAATAAAAGATGTAGCAAGCTCAAGTCTGCAACTGTGCTAACTTGAGTAGCACAGATCAAGCCAAAGATCAGCTTCTTCTCAAGTCTCATTTCTGCCTATTTACTAACTATTTTGTTTGTGCTGTCAGTTTCACAGGAGACTAGAACTTAACTGAAAAAGTTCTGGTTACCTTCTCTTCACCTGTACCCTACTCTTATGAATACAACAGATACTTAATTTGTGAATCAACCTTATAAAATAAGAAGGTGGTATAGATAGATTGTAAGTAGATTCTCAGCATTATCTCTTGTAAAGTAAAATGGAAAAAAATTAAAACCTTTGTGCCATCAGACAAGTAACAAATATTACTGCTGCTATAAGAAGCTAGAATAAAAATGTTCCAAAATATCCCAGCTAAGTATCTGGTAGATGTAGCATGAACAAAGGTAAGAAGATAATGGTATCAAGTACAAAATGAGAATAGAAGTGAAGGGAAAAAATCAATGCAACTGGAGAACAGTATGAAGCTGTTTATTGCTTGTACTGTCTGTCTCGAGAGCCAATATAGGAACCGACTGTCAGTGTGTTCCAGAGAACAGAAAAGAAAGGTGGCCTTGGAAGCAATAAAAACAAAATATTGCCTGTTAGGAAAGTGATTTCTGCAATGCTGTTACTTTAATCATTAATGACCAAGCATAGATACAGATATATTTGGTGCAAAGTTTAGGTTATGTTTTAATCTATGTATTTCCAAACACCTTATTTATGGAGTGGAGTGTGCAGGAGATATTCTAGAGGGGGAAAGTATTACCATTCATATGCTCTGTTCGGTGACAAGCGTGTGGTAAATTTGGGAGAAACTAGGTGCTCATATCTCTTTTGAGTTAATAGAATGTCAGCCCCCAATCCAAATCTCTGTGAGTTTCTTTGAACAGAGGGACAATAGCTTTTAATCACTTCAATGATTCTTTCTGTTTGTAAAATACTCTTAATTTTCAAGCAAAAAGTGATTTCTTCATGTGTATTACATAAGTAATATTACCTATCACATAAGCCTCCTTTTTAGACAAATCAGTTCAGTGAACATAGTCATTAATAATGCTAATTATTATTGCTATTATTATTATTATTAAACCAGTATTATTCCTTAGTATATAGGTCCTACCTCTTAGCATGTAGTGCACACTTGATTTTTGTTTTATTTTTACCTTTTTTTGCTTTCTTTTGACAAAGCATCCCAGAACTTTCTGTAAGTGGGTGAATTTGTCTACCCCATCTCCCAGGGGAAACACAACCTAGGTCAATCTATCCAACAGTTCTGGCTACAACAGTTATTTTAAGAAAGGCAATATGATCCAAAGTACAGCTCAACAGAACTCTAAGTGTTTGTCTCAAATTTTGCTAGAGTGACTAGGGGAAATTATTCCTTGAATTTGAATGTTGAATGACATATGGATACAGAATCTGTAGGCACCAGGCCATCTCCCAGAAGCCGTATGTGTGAGATTGAAGTCAACACAGAGGGGCATAACCAAACAGAAAGGAAGAGCCAACATGACAATGAATCCAGCTGCATCACTGGGTAGTTCAGGTATATGAGGTGACAATTTCCTTTTGTTTAAACCAGAATGGGCCATTTTCTCACGCTCACCATCTCTTTCTCTCTGTCTTCCATAGTCCACAGGAGACAACAGTGCAACATGCTCATCTTGTTCTATTTTTTATGAACAGAGCTCTAGTAAGAGGAGTTCCAAGAGTACGATTTTTAGAAATTAAAAATATCTTCTCTGACACTTCTCCAACTGCAGAGCTCTAGATATTCTAATATTATCACACATATCTTCAATGTATGAAGAAGTAAAAACATCAAAACTATTTAAACGGAACAGAACACTTGGACTCACTGAGGTAATTCCCTATCATGCCTTCACTAGAAGGAGCAAAGAATGAGATCTCTGCTTCAGAAGAAATATGAAAATAGTTTTAATTTATATGGATAGATAAATATGGATTTATTATTTATATTAGTAAGGAAAGCAAAAATCAACAATACAAAGTTTTATAGTATTATGGTATCTTAACTCTTGAAGTACTTTTAAACTGTCATGTACAGTATATAGAATTTATCTGATGAAGCAGAATGGTAATTTAGTATATCATTGATATATACGTGCATAACCACATAAGCTGAAACACTTATCACCGTACAGCAAAATTGAAGTAATATTACTGCTGTATATATTTTGGATTGCTTTTCTTGGAATCCTAACCCCCACTGGTGAGGGTAGGTCACTGTTGGGATCGGTTGAGAAACAGACATAAAAGACTAGGATACAGATGGGAAAGTGAGGTGAGTTAAGGACAGGGGAAAAGAGGCTGATGGGTAATAACTAACTTTAGACAAGTTTAAAAAAGGAAACCCTCAAGGACAGAAGTCAAGGCAGGAGAGACACAAAATCAGGAGATTAAGGTTTCTGGTCCATTGAGAGACTGTTTCCTGTAGCGGCTTTTCAGCACTTTGGATAGCTCCCAAGGTACATAAGCATTTGAACCGCCTCCAAGACTTTCCTTTCCACCCCACAAGCCAAGCAGCCAGCTGGCTCTTTCCTTCCAAGCAAAATTTTCTGATTGTTTAACTGATTCTACCAGTTTTTCTAAACTCACGTTCCGCAGTGTGGGGATAAAAAACCTCGAGGGCTTTGTATCTTTGTGACAGAGTAGAGTCATGAGATTGTTTCATCATCTTTTCTGTAGCACCCACAAGATTTATCTTACAGTATCATTTCACCTACTTGAAAAGATAAGAATGTACAGCATGTGCCTTAGAAGGATCAAAAAGCTAGAAAACCTTAGATATGCATGTTAAAGGGAAGAAATATATGAATTGTGGTATATCTACATTAAAAACTACAGATAGTGATTAAACTCAGTACATGGATATGCATACACAATAATGTGCATATACAACGATGACTTTCAAAAGGCATGATAAGATTTGTGTATGTGCTTGGAACTGGAGTTTGGACCCAGGACCTTTACATTCAATGACATCACAACATTTTTGATGGTTTGTTTTAATTTTATGGCAGGATCTCACCAAGTTACTAACTTGCCCAGGTTGGACTCAAACTTGGCTTCCTCTTCTCTCAGGCTCACAGAATGCTGGAATTACAGGCATGTGTCATCACTCCTGGCCTGCTAAAATAATCATTACAGGTGAGTGGCAAAAGAGAAATATGTTACCAAATAAACTGAACACAATATTCTCATCTTTGCTAAAGAAGATTAAGTAAGCTTATATTGTTCAAATAATACCCAAAGGGCACCCATGAGACAGATACTAAACTCTAGGAAAAAGGTGTAAGGAACACTTTGAGTTTCAGCCAGGTGCACATACTACTTTTTTCAATAAAATGCTATTTATGAGTATATTTTTAGAAGTAAAGTTTAAGAGAACAAATAGCTATGAAGTAGCTATCATTGTGCTTTGTGTATATTTGAGCAATTGACTTTGATAGATAAAAAAAAAGCTCCCATAGAACCAAATCTCCTGCAGTATGCTGGTTCTTAGTTCCTTTTTCTAAAACCTGAGAGAAGAAACAGGCTATCCACAAGGGAAATACCCAGTGCTTTTGTAAAGTTTAACTTTGTACTTTCAAAAGTTTATTTGTGATTCTCCAAACATGAATAAAAGATCCCTGGCCAGCCTTTCCCATGGACTTTTGGAGAAGCAGTTGTAGGGGATGAAAGGTCATACACATTGTTCCTGGATGTGTCATTCTCTTCTTAACATGACGAAGAAGCTCCTATCATGAAAATCAGATGACAGTCAACCAGATCCGTCTCACCTCTGAATAGATGATGATGGCAGGAAGATTCTAAAAACAAACACCTGGAGTGAAGAGAAGGAGGAACCATACACTTACTATCAAGAAAAACCACTTACTCTCTGGATATCTATCACCCATAGCCAACAGGAATTCTTCTATGTCTAGTCACAGGAAGAGACATGTGTAATTATTTTCCTGGATTTAGGTTTGGGAATAAGTAGACAGTGGGAAAAACTCTTATTTACAGTCTGTTTAAATTTTAAAGAAGAGGAATTTACTGTTCCATAAATGAAAAGCATGAAATCATTTTTATTTCTAGTTTCACATATAAGGGAAATGGTAATTTGACCAGTAAGGAGGTACAAAATGAGTCTCCATTAAGAACAGACATTCTAAAAAGGAAACTTATCAAGAAGTACAAGAAGGACTCAGGTAAAGGCCTCACTAAAACCTTCATATTTGCTGTAGACTCACAGGAAAGATACACAACAACTAATCCCGCTAGGAACTAGTAGTAACAATAGTTACTTCTGGTGAGTTCTTATTTTATCTATACTTTGGTATATCTCATTTATATTTTGGTATTTTCTAGGATTTCTACCATAATCATGCATGAATAACTATTAGGAAAAACACATAAATTATTGTTAAAGCATATGATATATAAAATGACAATTTAGTGATGAATTGTGCTGGTTAACAGACTAACTGTCACTTTGGGTGGGGATGCCCGGCTGAGCTGGGTCAGCAAGATTCTGGGAATGGAAGAACCATCCATGGAGAATGCTGTCACAAAGGTGCAAGAGCATAACTGGAGAAAAGGACTTCAATTGATTCCTCTTGGAAGGCCTCCTTCTGTGCTACTGATCTTCCTCTGAGCTGCTTTCATCCTCGCCCTCACTCTGGCCACTGTTCTCTTGGGAGGAGCACTGGTCTGTACCTTCACCTCGAATGTCATCTCCTGGTCCCCATGTAGACTCTGTAGCCTCAAGAACTCGCCTTTGAGCTTTGCAGTGAGACTGTTCATTCTTCCACTGAGGTTCCTAAGGTCTCCGTGGCCTTACACAGACTTGTGTAGAACCTTCCATGCCTTCAGCTGGGTTCTTCAGAGCTCTAGCAAATGGACAGGTCTCCTGACTCAATTGACCCATATTGTCAGCTAATTTTGTAGATCTCTGTATTCTGCATGTATTTCTCTCAAAATACCAACTACAACTAGAACTAAACACAGAAGTCATGAATATTGAACATTGTGTAAATGTAGGAGGATTATGCAGCTTTGGTTGTAACTTGAATGTGCATTTAAGCTTAACTGTGTCACATGTGTCATTATTTAGCTTCCAGGGCACTGAACAGCAATATTTTTCTATAAAGCTGTGGGCCCCATAGATCATTTTTCCTCCTGTTTTCAAAAATTGTTATTTCTTTACCAGCCATTCACACTGGCTTCATTAAACTTGTAAGTGAGTGCATGTGTGTGTGTGTGTGTGTGTGTGTGTGTGTGTGTGTGTGTACAAATGAGTGTTTTTTCATCTGCATGGTGTGCTTCTTTGGACCAGTGATAATTCCTTACATATCAATGTAAGTTTTTATATTTAAATTCCAGCTAAAATACAGATTCCTGTGAAACATTACATAAATATTTATCAACTTAGGCTATAGTCTTAATAAATAAAACAAAAGTTGAGTAAGTGAATATATAGAGAGTTAGCTGACCTAACGCACAGTTAATATGATACTAACAACATCTCTGTTGTATATTTTATTAGGTGAAATAAATCTCACCTCTGTCTATAACTATGAAGATTTTGTTAAAGTGCTGGATAATACATGAGAATTTTCCCCCTTTGGCCCTAAAATACCCAGTAGTAAAATTCAACACTGCAGTATAAACAACAGCTTACCCCCAAATTATATGAATGGCATTTTCTCAGTGTTCACTGGTGGTAGAATGGTGGAAGGTACTATGTCCAAATATCTGACTTCATTCTAATATGTCCCCTAAATTTTCTAGTCAGGCCTGTCTGTTTCTACAGGTGGTTCTTTGAGGAAATAATAGTGAAATGATCTGTGTCCACCTTTACTTCTTTCCTTCCAGACTCAAAGGAAAGTGAATTCAAATGTTATCAAAGACCAGATCCTCTATCCAGACCTTATCCCAACCTCTTCAGAAACCAGTTCTTGCAAGCACATCTGTTTAATCATTCCTCCTTTGATTTCTCTTTGAACTTCAAACATGCCCTCCTTGTCCTGTGTGTATGAAAAGTGATTTGACCTTACTGAGTGGGGAGCCAACTTGTACAGCAGCTTGAAACTTTTTCTGCCTAAATGCCTCCCTTGGGTTTCCTACTTTGCTGCCTTTCCCTCCGTATCCGACTCTATCAGAAGGCACTGTCCATAGCTATGTGCTTGTGTTTTTTTTT
>PVIR01042674.1:0-12123 GCA_004026965.1 Petromus typicus | reverse complement strand
TTCCGGCGCCTGTCTTGCAAGCGCAAGGACCCGGGTTCGATTCCCCGGTAACCACATAACAATACTGGGTGTGGAGACCCACACCCAGCAGCAACCAGTACCACATACCACAGTGCCGGGCGTGGTGGCTCACGCCTGTAATCCCAGCACTCGGGAGGCAGAGGCAGGAGGATTGTGATGTGAGCTGGAGGCTGAGCTCGGGGCCAGCCTGAACCACAAAGCGGGACCCTGTCTCAAAAAACCTAAAAAAAAAAAAAAATAATAATAATAATAATAATAATAATAATAATAATAATCTGATTACAAGAACTATTCTGCTGAGTGTCACACTACAAATTGGAGCCAGCAACCTGCATAGAAAGAGGAGCCATCAAAAAATAATAAGTATTCTTTTGTAGTGTTTGTTTGATCCCAAGTCAGATCCAAACATAAATATGCCTTGTTCTGTATTTTCTGGAAGAATGTGTATGCTGAATGAAATATCATTAGTATTTTAATAGAAGGATCTGCTGCCACAAAATCCAACTCTGTGCACTATCCATGCAAGAAGGATGAATGGAGCACAACCCAGAAGTAACCCCCTTGGGGGCTCCAGCATATCCCGCCCGGCCTCCCACAACATGGCCCACTGGAGTGCTCTGTATCTTACCTGCAGTGCTGTGAAACAGAGCCTCCGACCCTTGCTTTCCCCATCTGCTACCGCCAGCCCTTGAAGTTGAGGCCCCTCCTTGGCAGCCATCAAAACAAGATGGGCTATCGATCCCTCTGAGTCCCACTTGGCCTCTTTCCTTTCAGAAAGCATCGCTGGCACCTGTGCGGGATGTGGCCTCTGGCGACTCCAGGAGCACCCACCCCTCCTGTCTGCAATGGACAAGGCAAAAACGGAGACACAAGCACCTGTTCTTGATCACTCTGTAGACATGTGTCCCCGCCACAGATGATGAGCTGCTCCAAGGGAGAAAGTGCTCGGGGCCCCCAAGCCACTCTCAGTGCTGTGCCTGTGCCCTGGAGAGAAGGCAGAGTCATGGCCTCATATAGCTGCTGTCTGGTCCTCTTGGCCCTTGCCTGGCACTCCTCTGCCTATGGGCCTGACCAGCGAGCCCAGAAGAAAGGGGACATTATCCTCGGCGGGCTCTTTCCTATTCATTTTGGAGTAGCGGCCAAAGATCAAGATCTGAAATCGAGGCCAGAGTCCGTGGAATGTATCAGGTAAGGATGGGGCCCACTCTGAGAATCTGTTCTGGGTAGCTGGAAGAGAGCTGTACCAAATCCCAGTTAGCTTTTTAAAATGTAATTCTCCCCTTTCAAAAATACTGATTCATATGCATGCTATTATTGGCCTCTCCCCTTTTTCTGACACTAAAATGTCAAGGGTACCCAGTAGAAAACTCCACAACGTGTTGAAGCCTGGCCCTTTGGTAGCCAAGTCATTACTGTTCACCTGGCAGGAGTACCTGGTGCAGAGGCTCAGTGCAGGACCGAGTACCGGAAGGAAGTGCGCTGTAGCTCTTACGGCCTTAGGATATTCTCCCCCGACTTTCCAGGCCTCAGTGGTTAGTAACACTTGAGTGTTCTCCTATCTATCTATCTCTCTCTCCCTGTCTCTTACTGTGCCTCTATTTCTCTTCTGTCCCTGTGTCTCTGCCTGTCTCTTCTGTCTCTCTCTATCTCTTTCTTGTCTCTGTGTCTCTGTCCCCTCCATCTCTCTCTCTCTCTCTCTCTCTCTCTCCCCAGACCACTGCCTTTTGGAACTGTTTGCATTAAAAAGTCCGCATAAAAAGCTGAACCCCTGGCTCCCCCTGCACCCACTGGTCCTGGGCCCCGCCCAGCCCCACAAACAGAATACACTTAACACAGATGGAACAGACTGTGCTTAACTCAGTGCACTCTCTCCTCAGCCACCTGAAGAGAGCAGGTGTGTCCTACTAAATCTTTTCGTCTCCAACTCAAATAGTCTCATTTCTCTCATCAGTCGTGTTCCTACACGGCATGGTTACAGACCCCCCACTGTCCCGGCTGTCTTCTACCTGATGCTCCCTAATCTTCTGTGACCTTTTTATGTATAGCATTCAGGTCCAGGCCTCTCTTTGCAGTAGGGTCTGACCTCCTCCAAGTAAATGAGACTGCGTATCACTTCCTTAGTCAGGGTGTAGCAGCCACAGCTACTCTCCAGGCCCTGACCTGCTTCTTAGAGAAAGCAGCACTTCCCCTGTGAGACTTGCCACTTCGAGAAGGGAGTCAGCCCTTCCCTTGCTCTTTCTGCTACATGGAAAATAGACATAAAATCAGGATTAGTCCCAGTTGCCTTTCTGTTCACGCTCTAATGACAGCCAGTGCATTTGATAACATTAGCACATGAAAACTTAGTGCAGGGTCTATGTGGATTGTTCCCTTCATATGCCTCGGGTGGACAAATTTCCTGTATCATTCCTTTCTTAGCCAAGTGCAATATGCACCATATACAGGGCTAAGATCAAGTTCACCTGGAACTAACATGATTTTTAAGTATATTGAAAAAGAGCAAAATCAGCTTAGCAGGGGTTTTGTATAAGGAAAATTTTCTAATATCTCAATGGTTCAGGGTAAAAGCAAGTAATTCAACAAATAAACAAAGGAAACATAAAGAAAGTGACAAAGAGAAAATTTCATAAAGTTAGATGAGGGATACCTGGAACCTGAAGGAGGTGGTGGAGGATAACCGCTCAGATTTCCAACTTCCTGTCATTGGGTTGAAGTCACGAAGCCGCAGTTTTAGGAGAGAACCTGCCGCCCATGATGTTTGTTCCTGTGACCCCAACACTGAACCAGCACACTTATTTAGTGCTAACTGATCCAAGGACTGGTAGGTGAGAAGAGCGTCACTGGGCCTCTTTGTCATTTTGCTTGATTTCTGCTTAAAATAATGTTCTTCTTTGAAAAATATTGTGTTCATTTATTGAATATGATGTATAAATAAGCTAAAAGCACAGGGTTTCAAAGCTCATCATTCCACCATCTAGGAATCACCACCGTGTTAGATAGCTTTTGTTTACAAAAGCGAGATCACTTGAATTTCTCAAAATTTCTCCCTTGTCCTTAAATAATCTCATAATCTGAATATACATCTCCTCTGCAACTCTGAAGGTATTTTTAGGCTCCCACATATCCTAATATCATAATCTGGTTATATTTTCCCTGCTCCTTTTTCTTTTTTTAAAATTTTTTAATCTTTATTGGTACATTACATATACGCATCATGATTGCACTCCATAAATCTGGGTTACTTTTATTAAAGTACCCCAGATCAGCTACTGTAAATTTTTTGCTAGTGGAAGCAGAAATAAATGATTCATTGAATTACTAATATCAAGAATACTACTGATTACTAAAGATTACTAATCACTAGGAACAATCTTTGTCATTACTGCTCCCTAATTCTGGGAGGCACCAGAGTGAGACATTTACCTAATCATCTCCTGTCACCATCCTCATAGCCACGTTAAGAGGCAAGTGGCACCCCATTTTAGAGGGAGGATCTTGAGTCTCAAAGATTCCAAACCTCAGAGTACAAAACTGGACAAAACTGAAGGGCAACAGAGCTGTGATTCAGACCAGCTCCAACCAGTCCTTCCTGCAGGACAACTGACCAGAAGTCTTCCTGTCTTCTCTCCTGTCTTCCAGGTACAATTTCCGTGGTTTTCGCTGGTTACAAGCCATGATATTTGCTATAGAGGAGATCAACAGCAGCCCGGCCCTTCTCCCCAACATGACACTAGGATACCGGATATTTGACACTTGCAACACCGTTTCAAAGGCCTTGGAGGCCACCTTGAGTTTTGTTGCCCAAAACAAAATTGATTCTTTGAACCTCGATGAGTTCTGCAACTGCTCAGAACACATCCCCTCCACTATCGCGGTGGTGGGGGCGACGGGCTCTGGTGTCTCCACGGCCGTGGCCAACCTCCTGGGGCTCTTCTACATCCCCCAGGTAATGACTCTTCTCAGGTGCACACGGGGGCAGGAGTGAGCAGACCTGAGGTGCAGATCATACTGTAGAGTTTGCTGCTCTCCTGTCTCTGACCGTGGGCTGGCATCAAAGTCATTCTATTGGATGGGATCACTGTGTCATGACCACTTGAGATGTGTCAACAGTGCCAATTAACCTCCTTTTCCAACGTTCCTTCAGTGCCCCTGTGTGAATGCAGCCTTATCCCCTGCCTGTGTTCAGCTATTTATCCCCTCCCGCTCCTCTAGTACATGACCTTGCCTTTGCTTTTACTAAAAGGACTGAGACCACACAATGTAAATCTCACCTTTCAAACAAAAATGTTCCTAATCCTATTTCCTCAAAATCGACTTCTTTACTCTCTTATGAAACTTTAGCTTAGAGATAGAGCGTGTTTTCTCACAAAACAGGAACTCAAATCACTGTCTTTCATATTCAAGAACTGCAGACAAGTCCAGTTCACTTGACAAATATTTACGGAGCACATGTGAATGAGCGAGCTCCACCCTGCAAGAACTCAGCCTACATGGAGAGGTAGTTTGTTTTCCATTATTAACAGTTCATTGAAACAAGAACTTTAATAAACATTTATTCAGTGCTGCATATTTCTACCCCTAAAAATGACCCAAAAAACCCTTCAAATGCCAATTTATTACTTCATTTTCCCTCCTTCACATTGTTAAGCAACCTTTTTTCCATTTAATATTTATAGCTCTGTGACATCACCTTACGGTACTAAAAACGGGGAAACAACCTAAATGTCCGCGGATAGGAGAATCGGCTCAGTGGTGATTCATCCTTCGTATCAATTTTTAGATTAAATTATAAATTACCCTTTAAATTTATTCTTCTTAAGGTTTACTGTTTACTATTTATATTTTAAGTGTACCTTTGATAAATTCACATTTTTCTGTTGGGAAGCCTCTGTTTCCTTGGTGATAGTCATTGTCCTTTCAGAAACATGTGACAGAGGAGCAAGCCTTTCCGTCACTTACCAAAGGTTTACTACAGGGAATTAAAGGTGTTCCCCATGGGGAAACCCTGGCTTTGTAACTTTTGTACCCGACTGATTTCACAAAGTCTGCATTAGTAAATGTGTCGAGCATACTAAAATTCAGCATACTGTGCAACACTATTTTAAATGCACAGCCAAAATGAGTTGATTGTCCTTAGCCAGCGAGCACAGAGGCCACAACTATCAGATACAGAAGGAACGTGGAAAGGAAGGGCTCTGGTTCTGCAACATTTAAATGAAGATGAAGGGAGGTTGAATTTGAATTAGAGATGTACTCAGAGGACAATAATGATTACCAGTCAAATGAATATAAGTCTGTCTACAGGAGTGATCTTCTGCCAGGGCTACCAGTTGGAGCTGTTTGAGATGTTTTAATGCTCATGTCCTATTCTGGTTTCTCTTAGGATCCTCTACATCTTTTGCCTTTTAAAATTCTCACATCTGGGTCCCACTCCTGTAGCCCATGGACTCACTGAGCTGGATTGCATCCTGGCCTGAGAGCTTTGCAAGCTCTCTGGCTGATTCTCCTGTGCCCAGGGCTTGAAGCAGAGTTCTGCCAGGGAGAAGTCAGATGCCCTGTGGTGTTTCCTATGCCAGTCACGCCACCCAGTGGTTGGACAAAGCAGACCAACTAGAAGAAACTGGTTAGAAGAGTTTTCTGAATCATTCATGATATTCTTCTCTCTTTTGAGAAAACTTTTGTGTTTGTAAGGGCTCTTCGCAGAGAGGGACAGAAAGTATTTACCTCATTTTCGAGATTACCATTTGAAAACTTTTCAAGTATAATAAATGTGCTTGAAAAAAATCCATGAAAAGCATTTGTATCTGTAATCTTTGTCACTTTAAAGCCCTTTTCAATCCATTTTTCAAATGAAAATCAAGAATCAACCACTCGTAGATGGACCTAATTGTAACAGACAGAAGTCTAAAGGTAACAGAGCTATGATTCTACCTACAAAATACTTGGTTTTGTGCTTGCAAAAATCTAACTCAGAAAGCCTATTATTTCAGTGTACAGAGCTTTCAAAAACCAGTAAAGTCTAAACAAATTACTCAATCTAGCAACCTGCCGTATGAACTTCCCTGATAGAGCAAGAAGGTCTTACTCTAATGAAAGAAGAAAATGTCAATTTTATATTATATCTTCTGAAATCAAAGATCTTGTCAGAAAAATCATGCTTACACTTTCACAAATTTGGTCTGATTCTTTCATGAACCAATTCCTTTTATGTCTCTAATGTAAACACTACTCGATTTAGAAAAAGAACCATACTGGAAATTTTTATTTAAAGTATTAAATATAGAAAACTAATTGTTTCACCTGGCAAGAATTATTAAAAAGGAATTCCCCCAAATATCTTCAACTTGTGTTCTTAAGTTTTAAAATGCTCTAGAAAACTAAAGAACAAGAGAGAGTCAACATTATTTTGTTTCTTAGAAGAAATTTCATGAAGAGTCAAAAATGTTGTGTTCTTCAGCATAGATGTCCCCAGTGGCTGGAAATTCCATAGCTGGTGAGCCATGGGGAGCAGACCAGTGCCAGCGGACCAGCCAACGCCTCCGTCAGAATACTAACCCTCTCAAGCCCTGAGATGGCCAGGGGCATGTAAGGAAATCAGAGAACATCTGAAGTTAGACAGCATCCTCCATTTGTCCAATCTTTCGTGCTGTGATAAGGAAAAAGCAGAGAAGTCCTGCTCTTGCTAACAGGATGTGGCCCCTTCTTCAGGCGACACTCTCTTGCCATCCGGGCACAGCTCTCTTTCCCTGGTGCACATCCATGTGCGGAGGAGGACCTGCCTGTGCCTTCCACAGTGGGAAGATATTAGTGCAGGGTCTCCAGGGCTCCTCTTCAGCCTCTGTAAGGTGTGCGAGAACTGCTCGTCAGTGGGGCTCAGCATTCATGGGCAGTGGCACCAAGAACGCTTCTCTAAGTGGTGGTGGAACCACAGAGCACTCCGTGGAGGAAAGAAAATTTCTCTAATGGTACTGAAGGATGTATTTGTTGCCCTTGTGATACAGGGGAATTCAGCCTAATGAGCCTAAGTAGGCTAATTGAGATAAACGGTTTTCACAAGTAACTGTAATTGAGATGACTTTTATCTGAAGTGTGGAAATAGGGGGAATATCTGGAGGACTCCAGCAAGAGGGAAACCACACAGAACGGGAAAAGGGAACCTTTGGAGCTTTTCTGAAAAGCCTTAAGGTTATAACCCATAGGAAACCAGCTCAAAGGGGCTTCACAAACTGTCCGGCACAGTAAGGAAAAGCTGTAATGTTCCGATCACACACGAGCCCAGCGGGCAGCAGCTGGACACATGGCTCTGTTCTGACCAGTGAGGCAGCACAGAGAAGATCAGAAGGAATATGACAGGGCATAAAGACTGCCCTGGAAAGGCTAGTCCACCTCCCTGTTGCTGGAGCGACTGGACTGTCAGACCAGCTTTTAAAGGTAGCATCGTGAGAGGCATCCCCTACTCTGGGAATGAGGAGCCCCTCCATAAACTGACAGGTGCCGGGTGGAACAGATTCTGGCTTCTCTCAGCCTTTTACTCTGTCCTCAGTGAGCAGCACATGTGATGAATGACATGAAGTTATGCTCAGTAGACACTCTCTTCCAAAGCCTGGAGACTCAGCCAGGACTCCCTCTCATGTGTTCTTTCTGTGTTCTTGGCTCTTTCCAGGTGAGCTATGCTTCCTCCAGCCGGCTGCTCAGCAACAAGAACCAGTTCAAGTCCTTCCTCCGCACCATCCCCAACGACGAACACCAGGCCACAGCCATGGCCGACATCATTGAGTATTTCCGCTGGAACTGGGTGGGGACAATTGCGGCAGATGACGACTACGGCCGGCCAGGCATCGAGAAGTTCCGAGAGGAAGCCGAGGAGCGGGACATCTGCATTGACTTCAGTGAACTCATCTCCCAGTACTCTCAGGACGAAGAGATCCAGCAGGTGGTCGAGGTGATCCAGAATTCCACAGCCAAGGTCATTGTGGTTTTCTCCAGTGGCCCGGACCTGGAACCCCTCATCAAGGAGATCGTCCGACGCAACATCACGGGCAAGATCTGGCTGGCCAGCGAGGCGTGGGCCAGCTCCTCCCTGATCGCCATGCCCGAGTACTTCCATGTGGTGGGGGGCACCATTGGGTTTGCTCTCAAGGCCGGGCAGATCCCAGGCTTCCGAGAATTTCTGCAGAAAGTCCATCCCCGGAAATCCGCCCACAATGGTTTTGCCAAGGAGTTCTGGGAAGAAACATTTAACTGCTACCTCCAAGAAGGTGCTAAAGGACCTTTACCCATGGACACCTTCCTGAAAGGTCACAAAGAAGGTGGCAGCAAATTAAGCAACAGCTCCACCACCTTCCGACCCCTCTGCACAGGGGAGGAAAACATCAGCAGTGTTGAGACCCCTTACATGGATTACACACATCTACGGATATCCTACAACGTGTACTTAGCGGTCTACTCCATTGCCCACGCTTTGCAAGATATATACACCTGCTCACCTGGGAGAGGCCTCTTCACCAATGGTTCCTGTGCAGACATCCGGAAGGTCGAGGCATGGCAGGTAAGTCTGCACTTTGATAGTAGTTCACTGCATAATGAGCCAAGGTGGAAAGATTACGATAAGAGTGCTTACTTCAGAAAAGGAGTCTCGAAATGAGGGAGCTGAATGTAATTGTGGATTCAAAGGGCTTTTTCAAATGTCTAAGCAACTGACTTCTGCAGAATTGATACTGATTCATTAAATTAACTGTTTAATGCCACAGTTCAACTCTTCATGAATCCAGTGGCTCCTAACATAAGGCCCCCAAAAGTTTTCAAATCTGAAACAGATTCAGTTCTGAGTGGAGTGTTTTTCTAATGCCTCAGAGAAAGATACTGTCCCCTTGTGAGTAACTAGTATCTGTCACATATTTAATGCATTCAGTACACTAAAAGGTATAAAACTCCTAGGTATCTACATACTACTTCTGCCCTTGTATTTCCCACAGCTGTGCTAGCCCACCCAATGCATCAGCCAAGCACAAGCTTAGTACACAAACATATCAAGATGCAGCAAAAGACACTTCTGTAAGGATTAGACGTTGAATATTTCAAAGAGAAGCACTGAAGTTGGGTGTGGTGATGCGTGTCTCTCATCCAGTTACTCAAGAGGCTGAGGCAGGAGGATCACCACAAATGTTAGGGCAGCATGTACTACATAATGAGTTCAAGATTTTCCAGAACTGTATAGTGAGACCTTGTCTGAAAAAGAAAAAACTTAAAAAAGAAGCACTGACAGAATCAGAACTTAAGTGAAGGTCCGATGCTCATGTTATAGTCGATAGTTTACAGTTCCACATAGGAGGGATATTTTAATGGTTTTTGTTTGATGAAACTTCTGAAGAGGGCAGTCTGCCTTGTATCCTTCCTGGCTGTTCATGACTTGCATGCAGATCTGGCTTTGTCAGTCAGACAATCAGACAGTTTTACACTCTTACACAGGTGTTATCTGATCATTCTTTATTCCTCACTTCTGCTATATTTTTGCATAAACTTCTTCTGTTCTTTAATCAGTGGACGGTCCTCATCAATAGTGGGGGAATTCTAGTCTCTTGTTTTTAGCTAAATTTAACTAATGCCCAGAGTGATTCCCAGTTGACACAGAGAGTATGCTAATAGGAGGTTCCCACTTTGGCTTATAATACACATGCTTCAACTTTAAACTCTTCTAGAGGACATACTGCCCTACAAGGCCACAACACTGAATATTATCACGTTAACAAATATGTGAGTTTGAGCATGTTGCTGCCATCCATCCTTGCCCTTCTTAGATATATCTTTCCAAGTGGTTGAGTTCCTTTGTGATCCTGTCAGTCTCTGCTTCATCGTTCTTCCCCCTCATTGATTCCTTCTTTTTTACTCATATTACCCCCAACAAAAATAAATCATTTGAAAACATATCGTGTTGAATTATTTCTTTAGTCAAGATGAGTATTTATTCACTTTGCAAAGAGATGGGACTAAATTGTCATAAACAGCCTCACCGATAGACAAATGCCACTCTTCATGACGCCAGCAACCAGCTCAAACTGCACTCCCAAGATGCCACTGCACTGAATGACGATCTCAAGTAAAATTTTTATGTGTTAATGGAACCATTCATTTCTTCTTTTGTAATTTTAAAAGCATTAGGTTGTTCTTCCTAAGGGAAATATCTACCTTATTTTTAACAGTGTTTTTTTACGGGTCGTTGATGATGAGTTAAAGATTCTCCTCCACTGCTTTTAAGGGTGAAATGATTTTTATGTCTATCTGTTCTGGGAATAAAGGCAAGGTATTATGCTGAAAACAAAGTGCTCAAAGGCACTCTTGTAAATCAATATGCCTGAAGAAATATTAAAGATATCTAAAAGCCCAACTTAGATATAAGATTTAATCAGCAGCAATTTTTGACTAGACTATATTCCATACCCATGAGTTTTTAGATACATACTTGCTGTAAGAATTAATATGCCATTCAAGTTAGGATTTTAAGTAAGAAAAAAATTAAATATAATGTGAGATGGATCTTAAGAGTAAGTAGGATTTGTGGATACGGAGGAGCTCCTACTTGCAGGAAGTATACAATACAAAGGCAAATGCAGACAACATAGATGATTACAAAATATGATACCAGGTAAAGGAATCCAGACTAAAAAAGGAAAGAAAAAATACACATTGCCTGACTCTGTCCCGTAATATTCCGTCTGTAAAGACCAAGTGCAGGTCAGTGGCCACCTCCATCCATGAGGGTATGAAGGCGCTCAAGAAGGGTGACGGCAGTGGTGGTTACAAAAATGCAAACATTGGTCAGAACTCAGAACTTAATGTGTGCGTTTTGTCCTCATGGTAAGTGGCACCGTGGGATGGAGAAAAGACACAGACAAGAGTCGGGTAAAGTAACAGCATTTGCTTGACCTTGCAATGGAGTCACACAGCACTATGTTAGTACCCAAAATACCCGACTAATCACCCTAGTTCTACTTCCCCTGTAGTTCTCTCTCCATCATCTCATTTTGATTAACAGGTGGCCGCCTTCCTGTTTATAGTCTTTGTCACAAGCAGGTAAAACTTCATTAAGTTGAGAGTCCAGTCTCCAAGTCAGACTGTTATTTACGTAGATGAGGAGGAAGCACAAACTGATAGTCATCGCTTCAGAGGGTCAGGAAAACAGCACAAGAAGAGTAAACTATTTACATTTTACAAATAAAATGTAAAATGTAAATGGATTACATTTATTTGTGAGTTACACTTTATGCTCAGGCATGGGCGGTGATGCTCTCTGCATAGAGACTAAGTTTACTGCACCTAGAGTAAGCAGTGTCATTCACATTCTAATTCACAGCGGCTGGTGGCTAGTTAGGGTGAATAGTGCCTTACACATATTAACAGCAGCTGGAGTATTCTGATTCACAGGGGCTGGCAGCAAGGTAGACAGGCTAAATAGGAGCCAGGCATACAGCAGGCATTCCTACTCTGCTTGCTTTTATCTTAACATAAAGCATTTTCTGTTTTACTATTAAGTATTTTCTAATTCACTTTCTTTCCCCCAAAACTGTGTAAACTATACCACAGTAAAACGAATTGGAAATAAAAGCAACAAAAAGTCCCTGGAGGCAGGAAAGCACAAGTTGTAGGTGAAGGTCAAGATGTCATTCACTTTGGATCATTTTTCCAATTGTCATCAAACATGTTTTGGGTCTCACTATCCATTTTCAAGCTATGTCCATCTTTCCAGTTTAAAATTTATACCATATAAGCTATTGAACCAGAGATAGACAACCTTACAGACTGCCCATGTATGAGAGACGGTGAGCATAATGGTAGAGTTTAGACTCTCCAGGCCAGGTGTGGTGGCTCACACCTATAACCCCAGCGTTCAAGAGGCTGAGGCAGGAAGATCACTGAGAGTTTAAGGCCAGCCTGGACTACATCCTACCTGCAAAAAGGGTGAAGGATGGACTTTACAGCTAGACTGAATTGGTTTCAACCACAACTGGTACCTAAGAGCTTTATGACCTTGAACAGCCACTTGATATCTCTTTCATCACCTGAGAAATGGAGATAATGCAATATAAATTTATGATGAAGACAATA
>PVIR01042673.1:0-12127 GCA_004026965.1 Petromus typicus | reverse complement strand
TAAAGAGCCATTTGGAATCTGCCACTTAATAGTGTTATGATATTGAACATTTCTTTATATGTTTCTTTGCTGCCTTCTTCATCTGAAAATTGCTAAAAACCTGCTGAGAAAGCAACTGTTTAAAAAGATCCAGAAGAAAACACAAATAATCTCTAAATATGCTAAAATTATATCCATAGTTAGCTCCTCCACATAAGTCAAATGACAAGAGAAATGAAATCTCTTTCATTTATTTATTAGTACATTTCCTATATACATTATGATCACATTCAACATTGAGAATTTGTACCTGTACTTAACATATCTTGATTCTTATTTTTTCCCATTCCCTGGCCCTCCCTACAACCCTCACCCCACATATACATAAGCATTGTTTCCATTTCTTTGTTTTTATTATCAAGTTTTTTCTTCCTTCTTTACTTTCACCTACTCCTCCCTTCCCTTTCCCCTTTGAACTTTTTCTTCCTATTTCACATTACCTAGCATACATTTTGGAACTTATTTACATCTTCAGTTTCTAGTATTAGAGAAATGATACGGTATTTATACACTGTGTCCTATTTATTTCACTTGAGACTATGTCCTCAAGGTACATCCACTTGAGTATAAATGATTCTAATTTATAATTATTTATGGCCAAGTAGTACTCCATTTTATTTTGTAAAGAACACATCTTCTTTGTCCTGTCTCCTGTTGATGGGCATTTGGTTTGTTTCCTAGATTTAGTCATGACTAACTTAGCAGCTATAAATACGGATGCAGAAGTTTCACTGTGATAAGAATCTTTTAATTCTTTCATGTATATCCCTAGCAAGGTAAGAGCAGGATCAAATGAGACTCTAATCCTAGTTTTTTAGGAAATGATACAGTATTTATACACTGATTTCCACAGTGGTTCCCCCAGCGTGCAGTCCCACCAGCAGTGGAGAAGGGCTCCTTTCTCCCCAATATTTGTTGTTGGTTCATTTCTCGGTAGCAGCCATTCTTTGTGAAGTGAGATGAAATCTCAGTGTTAATGATGTTGAACATTTCTTCGTATGTTTCTTTGCTGCCTTCTTCATCTGAAAAATGTCTGTTCATTTGAAGACCATTTATAAAATTGATCTTCAAGTTTGAGGGGCTGTGTTTTTTTAAGTTCTTTATATATTCTAGATAGTAATCCTTTGTCTGAGGAGCAGCTGATAAAACTTATTTCCCACACTGTAGATGGTCTTTTCACTGTGTTGGTGGTTTCTAACAACAGAGAATCTTTAAAATGCTGAAGGAAAGTAATCAGCAACATAGAACAATCCCTTTCTACTTCAGAAATGAAAATGAAGTAGTCACTTCTGATGAACAAAACCTGAGAGGCCTTTTCACCAGTAGTTTTGTCCTTCAGGAAACATTAGAGATCACGGGGAGCAGGATACAGGATAACAGTGGATAAGCAAGAGAGGATAAAAATGCCATTAGTGTTGTAGGCTCCTTGCTTCGCTGAGCTGTTGTCTACAGCCTAGACTGGGATGACTTGAAGCTCCCATGCAGTGTCTACCAGACGGCCCCAATCCACCTTTCTCTGAAGTGCTGCACTTCAGAGCTCTGGACTCTGTTCCCTTGGTCCCCTTGAGTCCTGTGTAGTGCCATTTGTGTTCTCACACCTACCTTTGCAGTTCTTGGAACATCTACATTTTATCCAATACATCATTGTCTTCTGCAAAAATGTTGACCCAGATTGCCAAATTTGCCTTACTGGCAGCGACATGACTTACTTCTCTCTCATTCCTCTTAAGAAAGAGTAAGTATTGAATGAATATAGCTCATCTGAGGGATGTTTTTCCTAAATAGAGCAGCAAAGAAGTAAGGTGATATAGAGAGATAAGGATCTATGATAAAAATTCTATGTCTGTGTAATATTTTCAAGCTGAAGGTAATGACCCAAAAGAAAGGGAAGATACAAGATGAAAATGAAATAGAGTATGCTGCAAGAGCCAAGAACTTGATGGAGCAAGAAGTGGCCATATCTGGTGAGGAGATGATAGGCTGGCCTGTTATAGAAGGAACTTTTCACCAACCATATCAGGAGAGGCTGCATATGTGAACTCAGATGTAGATAAATTTAAGGACAGGAAGATGAGATAATTCTACTTGGATTGATTCTACTTTTTCTTCCAGAAATGCAATAAAATCACCTGCTGATTCTGATATGTGGAGGGAAAGGGTTGCTGACTACAGATGTCCCCCTAGTGTGAGTCCTTGCTCTAAAACAGAAATGAAAATTCAAACTAAAGCACATTTACAGAAAAACCAAAACTTTAGTTGGGAAGATAAAGGAAGGTAGGAAAGGAGATGGAGATGGGCACACTCTGATACAGGGACTCCAACTGGTTGATAAGAAAAGTTAAGAGGCAGTTTTGCAAGGATTAGCTGCCAGCCTGGATGGACTAATGATCATCTCAGTCCTGGTGTTCTAGATCTGGAAACCTCATGAGAGGACTGTCTTTCTGGTGATCTCAGCCATGCGGAATTCCACCATTCCTGGAATCCAAATGATCACAGGGTCAGGATGTGTAAATTATTTCTCTGGAAGTGTATTTGGTTTATTTCTGTATTTACTTAGCAATATGAAGATGGAGTATCACAATCACTCTAACTTGAAATAAGAGATTTCAAGTGCTTCACTCCTTTCCCAAAGTCTCTAGGACATTAGGATCCATCAAGGTCCCCAGGTGATCAGTAATTGTATTATTTCCCTTCAATTAAGAGTAACTGTCTAAAAGAGAAATGTCTACATTTAATTCAGAATTTCTTTTGTAGGTTGCCTTATAAACATAGGACCAAAAATCTTGTTAGAATATTACATATAGAAAGTATTGCACAATTTTCTTAAGATATTATAACAACATAATTCCATAACTAAAGCTTTATTATCTATTGAGTTTGGGTAGAGCCTGGAGTTCTGCATTTCCAGTAATTTCCAGAATATGATGCTAGTACCCAGTCATAGGCCCTTATTGAAAATAATCTTATTGAAAAAGACTCCATTTCTAAAAAAATTAACCTGCAATTCTGAAAACCCAGGTTTTTTAAAACTTATCATGACTCTCTTTGGCCTTAAGACTTGTGCCCCCACACCCTCCATACTGGTTTGATAATAATATAACAAATTGCAATTCTCAAATTCTATCTGAATTCAAAAGCTTTGGAACTTCAACCACTCTGATTCTATTCACATATTTCAGAGTCTCTAGCAGCTGGCTCCTGTGTGAACCCAAACATGCTTTCCCATAGGCCAGTTCCCTTTGCTCCTAACCTAGTCCATCCTTGAATGCACCTTAGCTTTCCTAGGACTGAAGTGGAGTAGCCAGCGCTCAGAACCTCAGGTCTCCCCACCTACTTGCCATCTCTTCAAGTGAAGGAAGTCATATATATGCATCAGTTTTTTTGTCATAGTTGCATCCTTCATGGAATTAAGTTGAAAATATTTAAGTGACGTGTAGATGGAATTCCCATAGATAGTATAATATCACGTTTCTACCTGGGTAAAGAAAACTAAGAACCAGTTTTTACTGAGGGCCTGCAGAAACCAATGAATTACATGGTGAAATGTATATGTCAACATTTTAAGCAAAGAATGAGTAAGACAAGCCAAGGTCAAGTAAGGGAGTCTTTTGCCACCATTGACAAAATATGAAGAAGTGGAAAACGAAGAAACCCAATAAACTCTCAGTTGGTTAAGCAAGGATCTGGGACTTGCCCCAGTAGCGGTGTTAAATAATGCTTAGTATATTCCATTAAAACATGTCTAAATCTTGAATTGCCAGAAACTAGCCTACTTAGTATGAAAAGAGTTCAAATGAGGAAGGAAAAAGAACTATGCAAAAGTGATAGTAACAGGCAGTGTCTCATCAGCACTAAGTGGGCAGTTATTTTCTGTCCTCCGTAAGTTATGAATGGGAGGAGCCCAACACGGAGGGGCAGTGGGAAGTTCGCGGTCCAGGGCCGGGGTCTCCCACCTGGTACCCAGGGACGCTCTGTCTGCCGACGGTGCTGGATTCAAGTGTCTGATGCTCTTTTTAATTTTGAAACTCTAAAAATACGCTTTTCTCCTCTTCACTAGAAGTATGGTGATAAAGAACAGCTCACTTTCAAGTAATTCTTGAAGAAAAAAAATATGGCAAGGCTAACTAAAGACAAAAATTCTATGTAGGGAGGTGATTGCATGTAGATTATAGATGCCCATTGTATCTTCTTTTTTGTAAAGAGCTTTGTGAATCAAATATCTTTTGATTCTATACATTTCTGTCTTTCTTTCAAACCCGAATGAACTATTCATACAGAGGCCTTCTTCTGCCTGGTTCCCTGAAAAGTCTTTATTTTCCATCTCACAATTAATTTCTATGCACTGCACTGAACTTCTCTCCTGCCCACTTGAACATTATGTCTCATTTTGCCCCTAAAAGTACAAAAGGAAAAGATCCATTTCTCATATTCTCGTCTGTCTTTTTCCATTCGGTTTTGTTTCCTTTTGATCTATTTTACTTCCTACATCAGAAATGTTTGAAATTTCCAACGGAATTCAGAGAGGCATCTCTTATTTGCTCTATTAAATGAGCTAGAGTAGTCATCCAGTAGATACTCTGAGTAACAGTGCATAGGATGATCAAAAGATACCTGTGGAGAAGAGGTCTCAACCTTGCAGCTGATTTCCATTTTAAACATTAAAATTCTCAAACCAAAGCCATCGGCTCCCTTCTCAAAAGGGTATTGTATACTGGAATGGGATTATTAGTAATGTGTTCTACAGGCACCCAAAAAAGACATTAAATATAAGAGAGAATGTTTTTCTTGGGTAATAGTAAAACATGTACTTCCACTTTAACTTGCTTTAACCAGCTTGAACAACTTCTCTAGTCCCAGTAGATTATGCTCAATGGTAATTCTGTAATAAAATATTCTAGATCGTGTGCATTATCATCATCACTGACATTATAATTTTTATTTCAGAAACTTAGTAATAGAGTATTCGTTATCTAATTATAATTAAAAAGCACAATTCTCTTAAGAATGGTTATTACTCTTCAAAGGCATATAAACTTTATTAAAGGGATAAAAGAGATTCAGATTTTCAAAAGAGACAAGGTTTTTTAAAGAACTATAGGATTGCAGAAAGAAGGAAGAGAAAAAAAGAAAAAGGAAAGAAAGTAAGAAAGAAAAGAAAAAAAGAAAGAAAGAAGGGAAGGCAACAAAAGTCATGAAAAAGCAAAGCATATCTATAATGGGATATATAATATTAATTTATTTTTTCAGTTGTGAATGAAAAATAAGACATGAGACACCAAGTAAACTACGTGGTCCATGCAAAATGAAGTTAAGATTTATTTTGGATAAATAAATCTTTGGATTTACACTAAATCAATGGCAGTTCCTTTGAGTCTGGGAACATTCAATAAATATTTGTTGAACCCAAAAGGAAGCTAATTCTAACTAAAAGTTATAACAAGAAAATCGTGAATACTTCAAGTCAGCCATTTGGATCTAGTTAGAATGTATATGCATAATTAGAATGGTAATGTATGTGCTCTCCAAATTATTTTTGAAGCTGAAGAAGCTGTAGAGGAGGCCTCCAAGCTCAGAGGGAGGGTGAGAGACTTGGTACATTGCCTTCTCCATCATCAGCGCGTTACTGCCGTGGACAGCACCCATCAGCCTCATCTGCAGAAAGTCGAAGCCCAAAGTAGAATTAGCCTTCTTCACACCCACACCCATTCTTCACAGAAGTCATGACAAACTGTTGGTCACATTGTAGACAGAAACGACAAGGATGATTTCAGTACCAGTTAACATTAGACTGAGCCATGTGAAACTGCCATTTTGTACATTCAGCACATAAGTGAATATTGACAATTCCATATGGTTTAATTTAGTATTTTATGAATATTTACAATGTGTCAGGCACAGTGCTAAGTAATTTACAATCAGTTAACGTATTTAAATCTCACCAAAAACTTTTTTTTAACAGTTGAGGAAATTGAGATAAAGTTAAAGAATTTGTGAAGACAGGAAAACTGCACAGCTTGGCACCTTAGACTGTTCCCTGAACATAGCTCAGATGCCTTCCGTACTCCATGCACAGTAAGGTTCGTGCTCCTGTGAGAATCTCATACTACTGGTGATGTGGGAAGAGATAGAGCTGAGGCAGTGACGAAGCCAAAGCAAATGGCTGTAAATACAGATGGAGCATTGTGGACCTGCCGCTCACCATACCTCCATACCTCCTGCTGTGTGGCTTGAGCTCCTAACATGCCACAGACTGGCACATGTTGCAAATGATATCAAAATCTTGCTTCTCATCATTTCATTATGTTAACAGAAATGAGACAATAAAATATACCATGATTAATTCACAAGGCAAGGCATCTGCCTTTAAAAGGGGACATCTATCTTTGTGCCTACAAAATGACAATCTTGATTCAAGAAGGCTACATGGTAGAAAAGAGGGTACAGAATTTTAAAATCTTATCTCAAGATCAAAAGAGTTAGATTTTTTGGTCATATGACTCAATTCAAAACAAAGATATATGCATAATAGTAATGAACTGTGGAAACAAAGATAAATGTATTTGAGTCCAAGAAGTGCACTATCTCAAATGAATGGTTCGCTCTGACACATTCCTGTACCCATGAGGTCATCTCCAAGATCAAGCTGTCATCCAGGTCACATCCTATAGCACGAGCAGCCCTTCCTCCCCCAACCCTGGTCCCATTCAAGCCTGCCAAAGATCACTACCCAGAGCAAGGACTTAATCAAGCTTATAGCCTCTCCTTACTGGGAATTCCTCATTTTGGGGGAATAATTGCAGTCCTCATCACAAATAAACGGCCTAGTGTAGACACATACTCACTATTCTAAATAGTATTGATTTAGACTATTTGTGCCTGATTTTGACCACGTAATTAGAATCATTGAACATAGGCATTTTGTGTCTGACTTTTTCCTCAGTATGTTATTCGAGAGTTGTATTAGATATTCGTGTGTTCTCATGGTTTGTTTATTTCATTACTCTGTCTCACTTGTAGTCCAGGCTATGCCTGAGCTCACTGTCTTGTCCAAGTGAGCTTCAAACTCACAGCAGTGCTCCTGCCTTTGCCTCCCAAGTCCTGCGATTATAGGTATGAACTACCATACTCGGCACTGTGGTATGTGGTACTGACTGCTGGTGGGCGTGCGTCTCCATGCCTGCATTGTTGTATGTGGTTACTGGGGGTCGAACCCCAGGCCCTCGTACTTGAAAGACAGGCACTGGAACCACTGAGTTAAATCCCTGGTCCTACTCTGTACTATTGATTATATGTTTATATCACAATTTATTTATCACTCCTCTTTTGATGGATATCCAGGATAAGAAACTTGGGTTTTTCCCAGGGAAGAAGGAAAATTAATTTAACTGGTGTTAAAACAGAACCTCAAGATTTGAACTGTCCTTACTGATTAAGATGCACTGTCTGGCCAAGTTGTGGGACCAAGCACTTAGCAGCAAACATTACATTTAATTAAGGTATTAAGGACTTGGCAGTGTTCTATCCTTTTTTGTTTTAATTTCATTTCTCACATTTTATGAATCTCCAAGAATGATTTTCCATTAAAGCCATATAAGATAAGACTCAGAATGCCAAAATTTATGCTTCACAGATGGGCGTAATGGAGAACACTGTGTCTCCACATATTAACACGTGTGCTGGAAAACTGTTCCTTTTCCAGGATGCTGGATTAAGCAAAACTAAATACATTGCATTCAATGCAAGTGTCCTCATAGACTCTATAATATAAGTTAGTATCTAAAGTCTCCAAAAGTGAAATATAGGATAGAAGTAATATTTCCCATATTTGAGAAGCTAAATGTCTTTTTTCCTCTCAGAAAATTTATTACCACTTGTGAAATCAATATTTTCTATAGCCCAGAATAAAAGATTATATACAGCTCTTCTGGACTGAATTATGTCCAATTTGTCAGTTAAATCCCTGAACCCCTATATGATTATATTTGGAGATAGGGCTTTTTTTAAGACAGGGTCTCACTATTGTAGTATATACTTCTGGCTTGCTTTTAACTCACTGTGTAACCCAAGCTGACCTCAAACTCATGGTGATCCTTCTGCCTGAATGTTTCATGTGGTGGGATTACAGGTCTGTGCCACCACACCTGGCAGGAGACAGGGATTTTGAAGAAGGAGTTTAAGTTTAAATGAGCTCATAAGTATGAGATCCTGATAAGGTAGGATTGATACCCTTATAAGAAAAGGGACGGGAGGGTTCCACAAGTGATATAACACTTGCCTGGGAATTGAGACCTTGGGTTCAGTGCCCAACATTGCAAAAGAAGAGGAGGAACAGACATGAGAGACTTCTCTCTCCACATGTACACACAGGACAGCCCACAGGACACAGTGAGCAGACAGGCACCTTCAGGCCAGGAAACGAAGCATCACCCAAAACCAGCCCTGCTGGTATCTTGACCTTGAGCTTCTCCCCTTCAGAACTGTAAGAAAATAAATGTTTCTGAAACTACCCAGTCTGTGGTGTCCTGTTATGGTACAAACTAATAAAATAGTGTCTTGGGAAATGCAAAATTGGTCTTCCAAATTTTTGTGCACCTCAAGGAATTAAAATGGCTAAATCTTCCACATGTTCATTACTGTCTCTTGCCTATTCTGTTTTTGTTTTAGGTACAGACTGGCTACTTTGCTCTATAAGCATTTGACAACCTCCTCTTCTTCTCCCCATAAGAGAAAAATGAATTCACACAAGTACGCATACTTCATTCACTCCACAAAACTTTCACCAAATTGAGTTTTGTATTGTTCAAGATTTGCATAGCCTTCCAAGTTCAGACCTTCTGTTCTTTGATGGTATTTCTAGCTGTCAATTAGCAGTGATGGATTTTTATTGCCTCGCTTGTGAGGGGAGGATTTATATGTCTTTTAATTTGTGTAAGTTGGACTGCATCATAAATGGTTCATGCTTGAAACTGCAAACTAAGCTTGCCAATCAAGATGACCTTGTTTATTAAAATCTAATTAGCTGAAGTTTTAGAGTGTCCCTGAGTGTGCTACAGAATTTCTGTTTGTCTCCAAAACCAAGGAAGTTCAAAGATCCTGCTGGCTCTAGTTAGTCAGACAGTTCAGAACCCCACTGTGAAATGATCTAGTCATTTTCTCAAAAAATACAGATCCAAAGATCTTCTCACAAAATAATGTTGGCCATCGTTGTTCAGAAAACCCATGTACTTGATTATTTATGGTTTGAAGGAGGAGGCTCAGGTGGGCTTTGTTCCCTGCATCTGAAACAGAAGAGCATGAAAGTGTCACATATTCTCCAGCCACAGGCAGAGTCCCTAATGATGTCCCACTCAGAGGCAGCCACTGGAGAGAGTTACACACCAACTGTGTACGAGAGGCAGGAATACTCGTGACTTCTGGCTTCCAGGTTTGGAAAATAAATGGGCAAGTTGATTACAGACTTGTGGTATAAAAACATCATTAAACTAAATTCTGTTCCTCATATATATACAAAAGCTCTTAATCCTAAAGCTCCTCAAGTTTCTACCAAATTGCTTCTCACATTTCTCATTTAAACTTCAAGAGTTTAAAGTTGTCTCTGCTTTTTTGATCCACAGTTGATTGTGATCCACTGATCTTTTTTCCCCAGAATTCTTTGCAATATGTTCTGAGTCATCTCCATACTAACACCCCTGGAGTTCACTCTTACTTTTGTTGCCCCAGATATTTTACAACACTTAACAAAATTTGCCACTTTTTTCTCCTACAAGCTCTCTATTCCCTTGGTTTATGTCACTCAAAATCCCTTTGGCTCCCTCCCAAATTTCAGATCACTGATTTTCAGCTTCCTTGGTTCACCCTTCTTTCTCCCATGGGAGACTCATAGCCAGCTTAAGGGTCTGTTATTGGTTCTGTGACTCATGTTAGTCTCAAGTACTGAGAGAGTTTTGAAATTTTATTTTTATTTGGGTTATCTTTTCCTAAAGCATAAGTGTTTTTCATTATTGTAGCCAAGAGGATGTGGCTCTTTCAAAAGTTTACATCCCTCAATGTCTTCAAGATATCGGTAGCATAAAAACAAATATTGATTGTTTTGAGGGCCTTATAGAGTTCAAAGCCCAATAAAAGAAGTCAGTTTCACCTTCAAACAAGTCTTTTGTGTCCATGAGGGGAGTAAAATGACCTGCTGAGATGAAAGGGGAACGACAGAGTATGTCAAAATAATGTGATGTTTGTAGAGAGACTGAGGCAATCAATAGGAGAATCATTTGTATGGATTTTCTTACTTGGAGGGGGCTTTAGAAACAGCACCAGAAAGAAAAAGGAATGTATCTCAGTTAAAGGAAGAATATTTGTATCATTGAAAAATAGCACCTTTTAAGGTGGTCAGATCCATAAAATAAAACCCCAAGACATATCACCTTCCTTCTGAGACCAAGTGTATCAAAACTAAGGCCCTTTTGAGTGGGTTGATCTCCTTAAGCAAAAATTTAGGAGAGAGTTCAGTAGCTGTTTTTTAGGACTGACGTACAAGAATACTTCACACAAAGATTAAATTAGACAAAAAAGTAATATTTAATACATGACTAGATTTAGAATTTTTTGTACCCAAGGAGAAATTCATGATGTGAATTTCTTCCCTCTAGTTCTATATATCCAGTACTCTCTCTTTAGTAACCATCTACTCCATGAGCCATGATTTACTAATATATAAGGAGCTCTCTGGGAAAATATGGATGTAGATGGATAAAATAAACTGTGAATTGTCCAAGCTAGTCATTAAACCAATGAGGGATTTTCTGCTACAACAAAAATAAAGGAATCATTTAAAGGAATCAGTTGGCATTAATTTAGTGGAACTTGAAAAATACAAGCATGTCTGCTCAAAGTGTAAAGTGCTAGAATGTGGGTCGAGTTTTAGCTCAGTGGCTAGCCACTTGCATACTTAAAATGAAGTATTGTTTTGTTCCTAGTCTATTACTCCTGAAAAGTGAGGGTGATAACAAGCTAATTTTCTGAAACACATACTTGTTACCATTCTAATAATGACTGGGGAAACTGTGTAGAACCATAAAAATTTCTGTCTTCACTAGGCTTAGGCCACCAATGATCTAATTCCATAAAAATAGTGGTCAGCTCTGTTCAACAAGTATTACTTCTTGCCCTAGAATTAAACATACACATAAAGCAAGAAAGTCAGTAAGAAGTATAGAATCAAAGGACACAATCTTATCATACCCATGTGAAAAATAACAACAGCCCAAATAATAACTTACGCTTTACAAAGACTCTTCTTTAAGATCTAACTGTTGCACCCCTTTTTGGTGTATTAATATATAAATCTCCCAAGGAAATATTACTTTCTAAAGAAAAAAAATCCTAAATTACAGTAAAACAACAATCAAAGTGTTTCAAGAGCATTCAAAAAACTCCAGCACCTAACAGATATCTCTTGCCTCTCACCATTGATAGTAAGCACATACTGAGAGCTATTGTACGGTCTATGCTCTTCCTCATGTTTATCAATCGTGAAACACATAGAGCACCCACTTTTAATTGTTTATCTTTGTTTACTTCGTAAGGTTTCTGGAAACAACATATCTGCCTTCAGGGCACTTGCATTCCAGAAAGGCAAATCCAAGAACATTTGCATAAAATCTCAGATGGTTGGAAGGGCTTTCTCAAAGAATCTAAGCTGAAGAGATAATTGTCTAGTGTTTATAAAAGGCCTAAGCGATTTCCATTGAGAAGGAGTAATTGAATCTGTAATTACTTTCATTTCATAGGGGACATAGGCATGGATTCTACAGATCTAATTGTGATGGCTGTTTTCTTAATTACTCTAATTGCTTTGTAGGGAACACAATGTCGGAGCATTGAAGAAGGCTCAATAGTCAGTGATGACTAAGGACACCATTAGAAGTATTTAGAAAGTTCTACTTTGTTGTGTATCAGACAACTCTATTGTTTATTTCACCTTCTGCTGATCCACTAATGCTCCCACCGTCCCTGGGTGTCCTATGACTATAGTCATTGGCTGCTGATATAGAGCTATTTCTTTAAGTGAATATAGAGGAACCAGCAGACTTTC
>PVIR01042672.1:0-12138 GCA_004026965.1 Petromus typicus | reverse complement strand
TAAAATACTCCACATGACACCTCCGAAATGGGAGCTGTGGTACTAGGAAGTGCCTGTGATACTGGTCTTATTCAATATTTGTTAATGGACTGTGGAACACAGCCAGTTACTTCTGTCTCATTTTCCCACCCTTTCTGTAACCCAAAACCTTGCTGTGACCTTGCATGTGAGCAGGCAGTCAGATTTGGGGGCAGCTAGCCGGCTGTCTTCCTGCTGCTTCCCTGAGCCTGTGACCGTGGCTCCAAGGCCACAGCCCTGCCTTCCGCATCACAGGTGCAAGTCAAGTGCAAAGGCTGTCGATGGTGGGAACAGCTGAGTATCGGGTGTCCCAGGAAGGCCTCAGATAGCTTCACAGGACACATCCCCTCAGGTTCTGTAGAGAGTTTAAGTGTTTAGGTCTCATGATGGTCTGTACCATCAGTGGCAGGCTCAGAAGGGACAGCTGTGGACCATTCATTGGGACCTTGTCACTAACTGTTTAAAGCCAGTCCTGCAGATGTATCTTCTGCTTATAGGATCAGCTCAGGGCAAAAAGGAACTTGCAGGCTTGTGCATGCGCTTGACACCCTCAGTAAGTACCTGACACCCTAATGGATCTGGGTTTAATGTTTTAGGAAGTCTGTACCTGTTTTCTTATGACTGAAGGTCTAATAGCACTCGATATTGGCTTTTTATTCATGCATCCAACTGCCCCGTGGTTTCTTCATGTATTCAGTTGTATATGAATATTCATAGAAAGTTCAATACAACGTTGTTAACAATAGTGACAGGAAAATGTATTTAAATCCTTGATAAACAGTGGAAGGAATTTTTGGCTGTATTTGGACTTAGTTGCTAGAGAAATGAATTCTTTAAGGAGATGGGGAAGAACAAAAAGAGATTCTTGATGCGTCCAGCCCATCCTCTGCTAATACTTCCTGAGTATCCTGTGCTCCCAGGCACCTGTGTAGCCTTTGGCTTCTGTTTCACAGAGCTTCTAGTCTTGGTGAGCTGCTGAGTACTAGCACCTGAACAGGGACATATTTTCTTGTGTCCAGTACTTTCTCTAGAAGAAACAAGAATGGTCCTCTCAGCTAGGAATGGTGATACCTGCCTCTTATCTCAGCGGCTGGGAGGCTGAGGCAGGAGGATCACTGTGGGTACAAGGCCAGCCTGAGCTACATAGTGAGACCTCAACACACACACACACACACACACACACACACACACACACACACACACACACACACCACACACACACACACACACACACACACGAGCCCCAAAGGAAATTACTCAATTGAGTTGTGAAAACAAACCTCAAAGAGTGCTCATCCTGCCAGATGAATGTATTTATTTTTTTGAAGACTTGCTTTCCCGTTCTTTGCAATGGCCTCTGCTGGCTTTTGCTCCTCTGGTTTCCTGCTCTACCCACGAGTCCAGCAGTGATAGCTTTGCCACACACTCCATTGAGAAGAAGGAATGGCCACTGTATATAATAGACACAGTCACCTCATTTCTCCCCATCAGGGCCCGTCTGCCTGCACTAGCCCCTGTTCCTCCCCCACCTCTCCTGTCCTCCACGTGTTGCCCCTCTGCCTGGTGCCTCCTGTTGGAATCTGAGTTCTAGCTCCTGACACCTTTCAGAGAATATCTATTTTATTCACTTCTCCAGCACTGCTCTCTCCTCCCCCACTGAATCATTTCCTTCAGCTGAGCACAAATGTATTACCTCCCATATTTAACTTCACTTCGTGATGCTCCATTTCTTTGTTTTCCTTTAGAGCTCAGATCCTCAAGAGTTAACGTACATTCGCTCTCTTCTTTTCCTCATTTTAATTCAATCTGAACTCTGTAGCCTGTTGCTTTTGCTCCTTCCCTTTTACTGAATTTGTTCTTGTCAAGGTACGAACAGTGAGCTCTGTATCGCCGACTCTAACGGACTGCTCTGTGTCCCTCAGGCCGCTTGGCAGCCCGGACACTTCCTCAGTCATGCGGGGACCTGAGTGCTCACAGCCCCACACTGTCCCAGCTTGGCATGCACTCTCGGGCCTCTCCTTTTCAGTCCTCTTTGAAACTCCCTCCTTAATTCTTAGGTTTAAGCACAGCTGCTCTTTGAAGGTTTTTCTGAAGACCCTCTCTCTTCCCCTAGGCCTTGGCTAAGAGATGATCTCACCTATGGCCTTAAAGACCATCCACAGATGAGTAAAGGATATATATGGGTATCTATTCTGAGCTCTAGCGTCACATATTCAAGCAGTCCTCACCACCTCCACTGGCTCAGCTCAACTGCAAGACATTTCAAACTGAGCTTTTCAGTCCTTCCTGCTCCCTCTTTGCCCCTCCTATGGGTAGATGGCGTCACCATCCCCCTGGCTGCCTTTGTCAGAACCCTGGGGATCAGTCTTGCTGTGTCCTTTTCCCTCATTCCCCTCCCCACACTCGGGCACTGAGAGCCTCGCGGTTCTCCCTCTGGACTAGATCTCAAGCCCCACATTTCCCTTGTCTCGGCCGCTGTTGTCTCTGGCCTTCGTTAAAGCAGTAGCCGAGGAACGGGTCCCCGATGTCACCCTTACTTTCCTACAGTTTCTACACAGCCACCAGAGTGAGCTGTGAAAAGTAAATCAGTTCAGACTAGTCCTCTGATGGAAGCGTGCTGGACTCAGCATGAAACCTCCGCCCTCAGCGAGGCAGGTCTGTACCACCTGTCAGCCGCCTCCAGCGTCTCCCTCCCTCCCTCCCTCTTGTTCTCGCTCTTTTTCACTTTCACCACACTGGCCTTTCTAGTTCTTGAGTGTGAGCTGCGCCCACCTCCAGACCTTTGCAAATGCTCTTCCTGCTGTCCGGAATGCTGTTTGTTCCTGGAGTTCCTCGGGAGCCTTAACTGATTCTCATTCTCAGTTTCAAGAAGCCCCACCCTTACTGGCTTCTTTAATGTAACTTCTCACCTCCGTTATTTTCCATTCTTTGTTATGAAAAATAATAGCCACACTGTGTAGTTATTTCGCTGACTTAATTTGACTTCCCCCCCGCCCCCACTACACGGTAAGCTGCATTCCATCAGGAGCCATATCTTTCATCCCCAGCACCCAGTACAATTCCTGGTGCTTAGCATTTGCTAAATGTTTGCTTAATCAATGCAATATTGTCTTTGTACACTTAAAATCAATTGTTGCATGAATCTCTGCCAGGGATCTAGTTTTTCTTGTCTTTTGCTCATGGTTTTTACCAATGGTCACTCATAAGATAAAATAATATTTTCCTCAATGGTAATTATCTCTTTGTACCTGTCAGTGTAGTATAAAAATAAGTTCTGTATTGTTTGGATGATTCAGTTGGAAAAACTCCTAAGTGGCTGTTGCAAGTATTCTGAGAGTACTGTGGGATGTGAACACATTACTATAGAAATTTAACTGAATTTACTTGTAGAGTCTTTTGCCAGACAGGACAGAAAGAAGTAGGAAGTCTGAATTCTATAAAAATGGCAGATGGTAAATACAACTGGGGTAAATTTCCTCCTTAAGAAGTCACCACCTCCCACAGTTACAGGAAAAAAAGATAAAAGTAGACTCATGGGGGTGGTTGAGTAGAGAGGACTAAGTGGGAAAGAAACTTCCCCTTCAATGTGGGTGAGGCTGGCACAGAGAAAAATCAGTATAGACACTGAGCCAGAGTCCGAAAAGTACCTCACAGGGTAACATGAGTTTTAATCCAAAAAAAACACGAAAACAGCTTCTGTCCATTTTATTTATTTTTAAAATTTTCTTATTACCCCTAGTAGAGTGATTCCATTTCTCATGCCCCAGGGCTTATCCTGTTTCCTATAATTGGAATTTAGAAGTAACCCCTCCCCCACTCCTCCCTCCTCTCTCTCCCTTTCAATATATGGTTCTTCCATAAACATCTCCCACCCATGTCTACCTACTGGAGATAGAGAAATGTCCCCTAGTATCTCTCTTGCTCAGTGTGTCTGGGGTCAATACTCTGTAACTCAGGATTAACAGCATGTTCTGACTCAAAATCATGGTGTCCAGAGGATGTGGCAGCAGCTACAGATTTTTCAGGTCATCTAAGGGAAAAATCAAGAGCACGCTGCACATTTTATAAGAAGTGATGCCCAGTCTCCCACATCCATTCTAAACTCTCGGATCACTAACTAGTCCAATCCTCCACTTTCTTGTTCTGCTGGCAGTCGCAAATTTGACTATGACTTTCATACTAAGGGAAGTTCCGAAAGGGTCCTCTCATGCTTGCACTGCATACCAAGAGAACAGACTTTCTATATGGACATGGCTGCTGATTCCATAAATAGTACCGTGCTTTGATTTTAGTTCAAACTAGATACACTATAGGAAATCCAAGTGTGAGCTTTCTTTAAAAAATAAGTGATGAGTTCTAGAATGTATGGCAGATATTGTGTAATAGAAAATATTTAAAGGGAAATGGAGTGTAGGAGTAAATAATGAGGGGAAAAATAATGAGATTATAATAAAAAAGAAAGGAAACAAAGCTTATGTATATAGGGGGTGGTAGGGTGGGTAAGGAAATGGGAAAAAATGAGAATCAAGTTGTGTCATATTCTCATATAACATTCTCATTGTTGAGTACAATCATGATGTGTATATGTAATGTACTAATAAAGTTTTCAATAAAGAAAAAAATAAGTAATGAGATGATATTGTAATAGCGGATGCATATCATTATATATGTGTTAATGCCCACAGAATGTACAATACAAAGTAAACTACAAAGTAAACTATGACTACAAAGTAAACTATGCCCTTTAGTTAGCAGTAGTGTATCAACACTGGGTCCTCAATGACGACCAATGAGCCACGGTAATGCAAGGTATTAATAATAAGGGTAACTATGTCCAGGTGAGATGGAATAGCAGTCCAGTACTTTTTGTTCCATTTTGCTGTTATCTAAAATTGCTCTAAAATGTAAGTTCTACTAATTAAAAAATATTGATAAATTTTTTGGTTTTAAGATCTTTGGGATCAGAGATCTGAATCACTGTGAGCAACCTGAAAACACATCACTTTGAACCAGGAAGAGGCATGTCAACTCTGCACTCTTGTAATGTGGCGCTGGTAGAACACAGAGTCTGGACGCCCCCAGCCATACTGGACATGTACCCCTTCCCATCTCTTTGCTTCAGACCCTACACCATATGCAGAAGTGTGATCCACTTTAACTGCAGTCCCAAACTCACCACCTGGAAGTCATTTCTGTCCCTCCTGATCCCCAGTGGTGATTTGCTTGAACTTTCCCAGGCTCCACATGTTGTACACAGGCCTTTTCTTGTTTCTTTAGCTGCCAGAAGATATTAGAGTTGTTCTCCCTGATTAGCTTGATCCACCTCTCAATACCTCATTTGTTAAGGACCACAGGGACCATACAATAACGCCTAGGCTTTCCTTTTCTAGCAACATTGTCCATGTTTACCTGCATGTCTGAATGTTTTTGTGCTGCTTAGTATTCTGCTGTCAATCTTGCTGGACCATGTTCCACTCATTTAAGACTCTTGCCAAAGAGCCCGGAAGTCTAACTTACTGCTTGCTCTGGGCCCTGAACTTTCCCCTCAAGATGACCTTTGCAAGTGGCACTTACTCTAACAGGATCACAAAGTCAAGGGACCCACTTTCAAGAACCTAACCACTTAAGAACAGGGAGCCGCTTCCCAGGCCCTTGTAGAGCTGTAACTTAAATGCCACATTGTTCCATAACACTCACAATAAAGCCAGTGGAGGGCACAGGGGTGTTTGCTGTTAAAGGTAACCTCATGGACCTGTAACTTATTGTTGCTCAGAAGAGAATGTGTGCGTGTATGGAGGGGAGGTGGCAGCAGGGAGTTGATGGGTGAGTTAAGAAAAAGAATGAGATGCTGAGAGTGAGGACAGGACAGGGTGCTTGGTGGCACCACAAGGAACAGAAGAACCAACAAAACAATGAAGTTAATCCTATCCAGGAAACTGGCGTCTGCATTAGTACCATCCAGTCTCCACTGACTTGAAATTTTGTGTTGTTGATTAGTAAATAATTTAAATTTCTGACCAAGTTCTTGTGTGTGTTTGTGCGTCTGTGTGTCAGGGGCTAGTGGGACAGGGACAGGAAATGCCTTTGGTCCCAGCACATGCTACCCCCTGGTGGGTGCATGACCCCAGGGTCTCTGGTAGCCTCCTGGTTTTGGGGGACTGGTGGGAGTGTGTTTTGTGGGAGGAGCATCATTCTGATTCTGCTCATCTCCTAGCACTCCAGTGTCCCCTTTCCACAGATTTCCCCTTCCAGTTAAGGCAGCCCTGTTGGGGGGATGAGGGCACCTAGCCAATGCGAGTCCTTCTCACCCCAACATGGCATCTTTTCTTCCGCACCTCCCTCCTCCCATAGCCTGGCTCTGCATCCCCTTCTGCTCTGTCATGTTTTCTTTTGTGATGCAGGAGGAAGGGTAATCAGGGAATCTGAACAGAGCCTTCACAACGGGACAATGTGCTGGCAGTACAATTCATGGGAAGTGTAATTTGACCTGGCAGTGACCCTGTATCCTCTGCAGCCAGGCCTTCACTGCTGGGCAAGGGGAGCAGCGCAGGATAGTCTTCAGCAGCAGTGCTAGTGCTGCGACCTGGCTGGAGAATAAAAGGATAATGTTTCACACATCCTAAGTCAAGATGTTTGTGAAGGGTGTGAGCTCGGTGCCAAGAGGAGGGAGTGGGATTCCTCGGCTTCCTGTCTCATAGTCAGCCCTGGGCAGCTGCTCCTCAGAGAGGGCAGTGAAGGAGCTGGGGGAGAGTGCCCACAGTCAGATCTGCTTGCGGCATCACTCATCGGTCTTCATTTAAAACTAGACAGCTAAGTGGTTTAGATATGACTTGGAGAATCTCTCTTTAACAAAAAATTTATAACCAATGGCAAATATTTTAGGGCATGGGTAGCTGCATTTTTTGGAGTGTCAAGTGTGCTGTTTTCCCCAAATCATAAAAATCCCACTTCTTTTTTCACATGAGAGACATATCCCTTTGTATTGTTTCTGCATTGCTTAACTGTGTTATGTATCAAATGTCAATAGTGAATTAACTGTCCCTTTGAATGCTTCAAATGTGACTTTTAATTAAGCATATTAGCCTGATGCATTGTCATTTGAGCAGCAACTAAAATAAGATTATATACATTTGAAACTTTTGGATGCCTGCAGAACACGCAAAGCACCGTGTGAAGCTTGCATTAATGCACACTTCATTCTAATGTAATTCTATATTAGATATTCCACTCTGCATAGACTTAAAATTATTTCTGCTCTGTGGTGATGCTGATTTAAATGAGTAAATTGCAAGCGATCAAGAAAGCTTAACTCTCCATGAATCACAGCACTGTCATGCTTATAGGGGAGCCGTCTGGGTGAGAGTCCTGCCTTCGTCAGTGGAGTACAGCACCGGCGTTCAGGTGGAACTGAGGAAGGATGGATACCGCAAGTACTTCTGCACTACATTACCTAATGAGGGACCATCCCGCGCACTTTTCTTGTACTCCGCTCAGCAGATGATTGCTTTTCCTACACTGAGCAGGCAGGATGGCAGCATCGCACAGGAGAGCGTTATTAGAGGCTGCTGAACTGCCCTGATACAGACACGAGCATACGCAACGCCACTGCTTAAAGAAACCCTGGGAACTAGATGTCTGGCACTGCACAGGGAGGCGCTCAGCAGCCTGTGCAATATTACTAATAGACCTTTTACAATTTTTATGGCTTCCCGAGTTATTTTTGAATCAGTGCTAACGTTCAATTATTTCCTCTTGAGTAAGGAACAAAACAGGCTTAAAGATGGAAAGAAGAAGCTGAGATGGGAAGCGGTCTCTCCAGATGGAAGTCTTCTGGCAGATTGTGATTTGTGACTCAGAATGAGCCCGGATTATTATGCCATCTGGGTGGCAGTGGAGCCTGTAGACACCGATTCAGTCACTCGGCAGATTCCTTCTGAACTCCTACTATGTGTCAGTTACTCACTGGGCATTGGGAAACACGGACGAGCAAGCAATAGGATCTGCAGCCAAGGATTCCATTCATTCATTTATTGACTCACTCAATCAACATTTACCGAGCATTAATGCTGTGCATCATGTATTAGGAGAACTGAGCGTGTAAACATAGAGTAAACCACCATATGGTGTGAAAAATCAGTTATGAAGATAAGGAAAAATACTGTGCATCTTGGAAGTGCAGAGGAACTAATTATATTCAGGGCAGTCATAAATCCTCATAGAAAATGTGACATCCGAGGTGAATTTTGGAGCAGGATTAGCAGATTATTGGGAAGAAAGAAGAGGTTCAAGGCTGCTTTAGGAAGAGGAAATAGCATGAGCAAAGAGAGGATGGAGCTAAAGTTTTATGAATGCTTCCCTGCAAAAACAGTAGAGCAGGTGTAATCAACAGCAGGCTTATTTCTTTTGGCTCCTGGGTAGGAAATGTAGCCACAGAAATAACCTGTGTAAGATCTTCTGAGTCATGTTAGTGTGCTGGCTTCATTCCGTATGCTGAGAACGGCAAGTCTCAGAGTTCCCTCTGTTCTGTCCCATGGCAGATGTCCCCCATCTGGCTCAAAGGATGTTCTTTCCTGCTGAGCCCAGCCCAATCCGTGGAATCCTCCACACAAAGTTTTAAGAACCCACAATTAACTTATTGGCGTTGGTACATAGGAAAAGTGTACTCATCTTTGATATGAGAAAAGAGCTGAGGATTTTAAGTATGCCAATGACAAGGTTAGATTTGGTCTTTGGGAAAGCTATTTGAACCAGTACCTGAGAGCATGAATTAGAAGATGGGAGGGATTATGAATCAGGAAAATGGATGGAACACTGTTTAATAGTCTGTCATTGGTTCTCAGTTTGGGTGCCTATTGAAAACATGGCGAGCTGATTGTAAATATCTTAAGCCTAGGCTCCATACAGACCAGTTGTTCCAGAATAAAACCAAAGCCAAGTGGTTCATGTGTGCACAAAGGTTGAGAACCATTGGTCTGTGCATCTGATAATGAGAATATCCATTTACTAAGCAGAAAAAATTTTATTTCTTTCAGTATGAACTTGGAGGAGAAGAGAATGATTTGTGGAAGGTGATTTGGCATTATTGAGTCTTGACTCCTAGAGTCTTAGAGACTTAGTCATGACTGCTCTTTGATGGCCATATCTGTTTGACCACTTACCTACAGATAAATCATTCATTTAACCACCCCTGTTCTTCCTCTGAACGAATATTTATTATCCCCAGTATAATCCCCAATTACCCCAATCAGGTAAAGAAGCCACAGAGACCGAAAGTAATTTTCTCAGGATCATAGGGTAATTACCAGTTAAAATTACCATTGTGCCTAATATAATTTCTTTTGGGAAGACAATGGGCATGTGAGCGTTTCTTTAAGAGAGAGTACAAAGTCTTTTTTACCTATTAGTAACAGAGCTTTCACTCTGTCTGCCTGTCTCCAATCCTCACCATGTGCTCATAGCCTTGACCACAAGTGTTTCCTTGGTCATGATTGCTGGATATGGTGCAACCCAGAGACACATCGGCTCACCTTCAATGGTTTTTTCACAGATGTCTATAATAATTGAATCTTTCCTCAATTATTATTTAGCAGCCAAAGAATATTCTACAGCTGTCCCATTATCTGGATTGTTTCAGACCTAGAAACAGTGGTACTACTATTCACGGTAAATATCAGGCTCTCACTTTGTCTGAAACCTCTATTCGCGACCTTCTGTATAAGCCAGTGCAGCTAGAACAGCCATGACCCATGATATGGACTTAATTTGATGACTCAGCTCTCATCTGTAGGCCAGTAGGCTTCCTGTCCTGAGTGAGAGTCTAGAAAGGCCGGGCTGAAGGAAAGCGAAGCTGCTGCAGCCTGATGCACGCATCCTATGGTTTGGCCTACTGATGGACACCAGAAAAGGAGCACACAACAGAGCATGGAGCTCTTCATTCCGAATCATTTATCAGGTCACATTAATTCCTCACAATGGAGCCAAGAGAAGGAGGTTTTATTTATTTTGGTTTACTCCCTGGGCAAAATCTTACACTTTGTCTGACTTATCATTACAAAGAGAGCCTGGACCCTTGAGTTTCCAGCTGCGTTCTTTTGGGCATTTCTCAGTGGATAAAGGGGACCTCAGTGGATGCCATGGGAAGCGAAGAAGGTAGAGCAAAAGGGTGAACTCTTGGCTCTGGAATTTCTGTTCTATTTTCAAGCAGGTTCAAATGGTTTTGCTTTTATTAATTTTAGATTATAAAAAAAGAATCTGTTCTAGTTGGTATGAAGTACACTGCTCCAGACATGAGAAACCTCTAGGTGAAACTTTTGCATATGCCAATCAGTTGAACATCTTATTGTTATAATTATGTGGAAACTCAGTTTTGATCGTGTATATATCTTGAAAAAGTATCATAAATATAGCAGCAAAAAATTGTCACAAAGCTCATAAACTTGTCACTCAGGACAGCCAAGGCTTGACACCATGGCCAGGAGACACACAAATTTAAAGATAAGGGTTTCAAGATAAGGTTTCTGATTTAACAGTCCTGATACTGGGTGCTATGAAACAGTACACACAATATTAGCAAAGTGGTATTGGAAGCTGACCTGCTGAAAAGTAATATAAGTACAAGTGAAAAGTGAGCCAATATTTAATTACCTCCTGACCCAGCAGGGCCTCTCTCATCGTGAGTTTGCACCATGGAGACTGAGAGATTTTGGTTCATTACCCATTTTGACCCTTGTGTGCTTCATGACTGAGCCTCAGTGTTCTCTTCTGTAAAACTGGCAGAATAGCAATACCTACCACATTAGGTTATTGTGTAGATTAAATGGAATCATGCACACAATGTATTTAGATACAAAGCTCAAGAATGCTATCTCTGATTAGGAAGCAATGCAAGTTATTTTTGTAGAAATACACATTTCTTAAGGGGCTCCACAACATAAAAATACAGGCATTAATATATAATGATAATCCCAACTCATGAAGATTTGCCAAACTATGGATAATGAGAAGACTGTGATATATATTAGAAAACTTTGCAAATAGATTCATTTTTAAGGTAGAAACAAATTTTAAGAATAAGGTAAGATTTCTCATTCTTGGTAATTCTATTCAACATGCCCAGACTGATCAATTAGCTAAGAAAAGAAATGAAAAATACCCAGATCGGAAGAGAAGAAGTAAAACTGATTTTGATCATAGTGCTATGATTTTATAGGTAGAAAAATCCCAAAAGATTTTAGAAATAACTACCTTAGTAAAGCTGCAGCATAGAAAATAAACACATAAAAATCAGCTGCAGTACACAAGCAGTGACCAACCCAAAAAAGAAATCAAGAAAGAACTCTACTTACAATGTTGCAAAAATAATAAAGTACTTAAGAAGAAATATGATCAAGGAGGTGAAAGGCTTATAGACTAGAAATTACCAAAGATTGATAGAAATTAAAACAGTTTGTAGATTCAATGGCTTTTTTTTTAAAACAAGAATAGAAAGCTATTCCTAAAATTTATATGGAATCTGAAGGAACTCTGAATAATAAAACTTTTTTGAGAAATAATAAAGTCAAAGGTCTTAAATTTTCTGGTTTCAAGACAGATTGCAGTGTTATAATAATCAAAATAGTTTGATTTTGGTAAAATGACAGACATAAAAACCAATGGAACTGGCTATAGAGCTTGGAAATAGGGTCCTGCACATGTGGTCAGGTGATATTCCCCATAGGTGCCAGAGCCACACAATGGAGAGAGGATAGTCTCTTCAACAAATGATGTTGGAAAATGGAATTTCCACAAGCAGAGGAATGAAGTTAAACCCTTACCTTACATCCAAACAAAGAAACAAACAAAAACTTAGAAAGGATCAAAAGCCTACAATAAGGCCCAGGAAAGGATAAGATGCCCAGAAAAAAGAAAAACAAGAGGAAATACTCATGACAGTGGACTTGAAAATTATTTCTTGAAAAGACATCAAAAGTGGTAAAGGCAAAAATTGAAAAATTATACTATATTAAATTTAAGGCTTTTTCCTATAAAAAGAAATAATTAAGAGTGAAAAAGCAATCTCTAGAATAGGGAAAATTTACAATTATTGAAAAGAGACTAATATTTAGAATATATAAAGAACTC